>CAUYRH010111799.1:0-74341 GCA_963574655.1 Perodicticus potto
AGGAGGAGACGGGGAAAGACCGGGAGAGGAACAGAGAGAGCTTCTCTCTCCCCACTTGAAATCTCTCCCTCTACCAGGAGCTTTGGTGTTTTCTGTATTCTTTTCTGTAAATCAATTCTGTCTTACCACGGAGGGGTTGGGGGAGGGGGGGAATAATGTAATGAAGAATAATAAAATTCATGTATTTAAAAAAAAAAAAGAAAATTAAGTTTTATAGGACCTGCTCAAGTTTTTGTTATCTTGGAAACCACAGCTAGGCAGGGTGTCTGTGTTGTTTGGGGATTATCTCAAGGTGCAAAGTTGGTTTTCTTTTCTTCTGTGTTATATCATGTGCTTAACAAGATGCAGCCAGGGGAGTGTCAGTTTTGTGGATATGACAATATGAAGTGTTTCCTGGAGACTATGGGGGACTCTAGTCCTACCCTGCAAGTCCGCGGAAAATGGGGTCAGGTGGCTGCTGGCTGTTGGAGCTTTTTTAGAAATAACAATTCTCAGGCTTCCCTTCTAGAGAATCTGATTTAATTCATCTGAAGTGAGGCTTGGATATTGGGATATTGGTGTTTTTTTATTGGTTTGAACCCACATGGCTCCAAGTGCAGCCAGCATTGAGAACAACATGTACCACCCTGAGTTTTGCCGAAGCAGCTTTCATCCACCCTAAGTGAGACTATCTAAGTTTCTGAGTGATAGTATACGCTGAGTTATAGTATATGCTGAGTTATAGCATATGCTGTGTGAGCTGCATCAACATGTTTTTCAAATCCTGCTGGAGAAACAGGAAACCAAGCAAGTGTTCCAATTTGTAAAACTATAGTAGGGCACCCTCAGGGCAGTAGATAAAGTCCAGTCTTAGGAGCTGGGAAAAATAGTTTGGATATACATATTTGAACTAGAAGAAATAATTTAGGAAAAAAAAATCATCAACCATCATGCCTTGATCTTTGAGATGAGTTTATCCCCTTCTGTGAGACCACAGTATTTAGTCATTGAGATTACCAATCATATTTTGATTATCCAACACTCTGCCATGCCAGATGTCTTCCTCCCAAAGAGGCTACAGAAAAGAATGATCTTGGGGAAAGCTCTAGAACAGCCCTTCTCCGAGTATGTACAAGGACATAAATGTCTGTTGGAAAAAAATCTGCATTTGGCTAACGCTGGGAGATACTGCATACTGTCCCTCTCCTAGTGATTCATAATGCATAGTAACATTTTAAGGGATCTCAGAAATCCTATGCTAATTAAATCAGCAGTTTCTAAACTTCAGTGACCAGCAATTTTCTCCCTTTCTTTTCTTTCTTTCTATCCTTCAGATAACAGCCATTATCATACTACAGAATTAATGGTGCTCTATAGAATATATTTTGGGCAATGCTGTATGACAGGATTTCATCTCCAGTGTTTTTTTGAGGGGGCGTGAGGAAATAAGTCTTTAATTTATTTGGGAAATAAATGCTTCATGCTGAAGCATTTTTAATTTGTTTTATCTTTAAAATTTATTTTATTGGCAGTGCCTGTGGCTCATCGAGTAGGGCGCTGGCCCCATATACCAAAGGTGGTGGGTTCAAACCTGGCCTCAGCTGAACTGCAAAACAGAAAAATAGCCTGGCGTTGTGGCAGGCACCTGTGGTCCCAGCTACTCGGGAGGCTGAAGCAAGAGAATCGCCAAAGCCCAGGAGTTGGAGGTTGCTGTGAGCTGTGTGATGCCATGGCACTCTACTGAGGGCGATAAAGTGAGACTCTGTCTCTACAAAAATATATATATATATATTTTATTTATTTTAAATTTTGGTGGGTTTTTATTTTTTTTGGCTATAGCATTTTTGAAGTTTCTAAGCTTGATTTAGGGAGTGTGGCCTGGACTGAGGCTGGAGTTGCCTCTAATAGAATTATTTGTCTTACACCTCTATTTTGGGGCATGTTCCAAGACACTGTGGCCATCCCTGCCATCAGACTGTGAGATACTGAAGGGTCCGATGTGTACCTGGATTGGATGAATGAACTAATACACCATGTTTCTGCTGTGGCGGGGCTTTGGTAGCAGTGCCCTGTTACCTAGGCCTGGACTTAAATGTATCTCACTCCTTCTAACAGATTATTACATGGCAAGAGACCTGGCTGAGGAGGAGATATTCTTTGCTGGTGACTAAGCACAAACCCAGTCTCCCCAGAAGATCTGAGAGGCAGAGGTCAGGAAGGTTCCATTCTCTTTGTGCCCCATTAAGCTTCAACCCAGGTCCAAGAAAATTAGCTCTTTACAATTTAGATGCTTGCTTGTGCAGGGTGGGATGGCTCTTCTTTCTCTGTGAAATCTTGTTGCCAGCTTAGAATATTTCTGAAACATGTCCAGGATGTTTGAGCCAATATTTCAACAGTGTAACGTTTACAACATATTACTGAAATTACTTTTATCTTCCACATTGTTTCAGTGACAAATGGTTTACAAGATTATAAATCTCATAAAACAGTAATGTCAAGACAACAGCAATCTTATGCAAAATTCATAAGTATTATCTGGAGGAAGATAGGAGAGATGAGAACTTAAAGAAATGCTATTATAACTAGTATCATTACTTCAGATTATTAAATCATCATCTTGATACTTTTAACGTTTACCCAAATAATTAATTGCTGGGAGTTAACTGGTTATTATGCATTTATTGCGTGCTTCCTGAGAACCAAGCTCTACATGAGAGGATAGAATAATAGGCAAAACAAATCCTCCCCTTGGAGAGTTTCCAGTCTAGTTAACAAGACTACTTGTGAACAAAAGTGATAAATATGTGGAAAAGGAATCAATACTCAATGATTGAGGCTAATGATAATTTTGTGCTTAAGGGATAGGGACCAAATTCCTAAAGGAATGATGTATGTATTAAGCGAATTATTTAGAATAGCACTTGTAATTCAAATTAAAAAAAAAAAAAGATTTTGCAAAGATTGCTTTAATTTTGAAGTGGGAATGTGATAAGTGATTAGGGTTTTAAGAACATGACATAGCTGTCATCGTTGATGTCCAGTGAGGAATGAAAACGGCCAGCTGGAGGATTAAAGATCACAGTTTCTGTCTTCCTGGCTAAGGGGTAGGGGAAGGGGGCCCCAAACAGCAATGTGCTGCCCAAACCTGTATTTCTCTCTGAAACTCGAATTGGAGGCACATATTTCCCCCCAGGCCCAAGATTTAATGCACCAGAACTAGGAAGCAGTTTAAAGACTATAACAAGGAAATTGAATCTGAGCACTCCCTAACCCTTTCAGGACATTGATAACTTTCTAAGTTTACTCCGTAGAAGGTGAAATTGTTGTAGGAGAAAGCAGTGCTCATTCTGCCCTGTGGCTGCTGAGGTGTTTACCATCAATGTGTTCAGGTGGAAATTTGATGCCAGAGTAAAGAAAAATAGTGTCAAACAGCATGAGGTGGGCCTGGCACCAGGGTGCTGCAAGAAGAATTAGAAGAAAGAAAAAAAAAGTTTTCTTTAGGTGTTCGCAGTTCCGTGTAGATTCAGGAAACTACTTGGTTTCCCCAAGTAGGTGCACATATTGTGAGATGCTAGAACAGAGTCTGTGCAGTCCTCGCTGGTGGGAGGAGATTGGAGAGAGCGGACTACTGATATTTCATAGAGGCTTTCTCTTTGAGGATGATCTCAAAAGTCACAGATGACAGGACCAAGAAACGGTTTATAAATCATTCCAAGACTCTCAGTGTCCAGGCTACTAAATATCCTTCATCAAGGCTAAGATTAATTCAAATCTCAGGACCACCTTAATCCCTTTCCCAGAGCTCTCTCTTTGAACAGCCTCAATGCTGGCAAATCTTCATTCTTTGAAGGGTTATTCTGAGGATTAGAGGGGATAATATTTCTGAAGCACTTCATGCGATTCCTAGTCCTAACCAAGTGAATGGTCATAGTGGGTTTTATTTTTTATTTTGACAATTATTAATATTAGGTCTGAATGTCTGCAGGCAGTGAAAGTAATTTAGAGGGAAGCCTGTGGAACAAAGAAGGGAATCAAGCCAAGAAAGACATGGCAATTGGAGCCCAAGATGCAGCAAAAAGGGTGGATTGTTTCCCATGGCTCATAAATTGGAGATGAAGGGTCATATGTCAATAAAACTACTGCAAAAGAAAAAGGCTTGGGAATATTCCGAAAGTATCTCTCCATGCTCAAGGGTACAGGCTCTATTTGTGTGTATATATATATATATATGTCCTTGTGTACTTCGTGTAGGGTGCCACTGGCTATTTAAGGGGACTCCAAAAATTTCAGGGAGGTCTCTGCTGCTGGGGCTGCTGTGGCAACAAGTACAAGGGTTTCCGTGCTCCCTGGTGAGTGCCTTCTGGGAATAAAGAGGAATGCCATCCTCTCTTGTGGATGAGCCTAGAGGAACACCCTACAGAGGAAGCTTCTCTTTCACTTTGAGGGGACAAGGGCTTTGGGTGGCTCCATGTATTTGTATTTGAATTCTGGCTCCACCATGTACAATCACCCTGGAAAATAATTATTTAGTCATTTGGAGGTCACTTACCTTTTCTGAAAAACTGGGGCCAGTACCACATTTTTCTAAGAAGATTTCCTTATGTTTGTACTTTTTATTATGAAAAAATGTAAACATTTCAGATTAATCAGAGCAGTATATACAGTGATTCCCCCATGTATTCATAACCCTGTGTCAACACCTAGCACCTTAAGCCAATCTTATTTTTTTTTCTCTAACCCATTCCCCAATCCTGGAGAATCACAGGCTTCATGTCATTTATTCCATAAACTTCTCTGTATGAATCTCTAAAAGGTAAGGCCTCTTTAAAAAAACTACAACCACAGGCCATTATCACACCTAAAAAAAAGATAAAAAATTTTCCATAATGTCAGATATCAACTACCAAGTTAGTATTCAAATTTCCTCAATGGGTCTCGTAATATTTTTAACAGTTGGTTTAAATCAGGTGCATTTGGTTCATATGTTTCTTATGGCTGTGTTAACCGTAGGTTCTCTCTTCTCATTATCTCCTTGCTGTTTCTTCTTTTTTATTGAGGTAAATTCCTTTGCAGTTTGAATGTTGTTTGTCTTACAGAGTTTGCCATAGTCAAGCTCCTTTAAAATGTAAGTTTTATTATTATTCAGGTATAGTTAGGCCAACAGATGAGAAGATGGAAAAGATAGTTTGTTACTCCCAGTTCCCAAGATGGCTGCCATGGGGGCCCTGCAAGGAAGCACAAATCAGGAAGCAACAAGAGCGTGAAGACTTGGGCAAGAGCTTTGGTTGCGGTTTCTATGGGAAAGTCAAGGCAGGGTAAGCAACTTTTAGGATTGGCCAGTTTGGATAATTTCTAGTGGTCTGGCACCTGGCCGAGAGATAATTAGGGTGGGAGAATGTTGGTCTGAAGTGTGAAAGCCCAATGGAGGATATAGGCGTGGGGTAGGTATGGCTTGGCATTCTTGGTTTGGGTATGAAATGTGTACGAGAAGGTACGATGTTAACTATCTCTAGGAACTGAGTGGCCTTGAGACAGGTGAATCTCCCATGGTCAGTAAGGCCCCTGGTATCCACATATCAGGAGGAAAAAATACAAGCTTAATGCATAAGACGTTGTTGATTGCGTCCCCATGATGTCATTTCGTATTTTCCTCTGTCCCTTATATTTGCTATGAATTGGTAATAAAATCTGGAATCTAGTTTGTAGTCATGTTCTATTTTTTGTGACTTCCATGACAAAGAACATAATATCCAATTACCTTTTTTGTTGTGTTAGCAGACATTGATGAGCAATGGCGAGATTCATTGTTTAATTGGAGATTACAAAAGAGTGATCTTCTAATTATACCTTTCTTTCTTTATTGGCCTAATCATTTTTTTCTATAAAGAGAAATGTCTTTTCATCTACTATTTGGTAACCCAGAAAGATAGTCTGTACTTGAAGAGTAACTTAAATTCTTGATTCTTTCCTTTTATTTATCTGTTTTAAAAAATAATGTGTTGGTGTTAGCATTCACTGAAAGTGACCAGAGAATTTGTTTTATATGTTTATACAAATTTTATCTGTTTCAAGCCATTGTAGTTCTTATTCTTATTGATGTTGAAATTATCCTAATTTTTTTTGGCCACTAGGAGCTTCTTCAAATTGGCTCATTTTGACATAACATCAGTGGTCTTTGATAGCTGCCTGTCTTCTGGGATGAGATTCAAAGCTTGTATAATACATTTGCCCCACACATAGAATCAGTCATATTGCTAAGAAGCCTTGTTTCTTCCCTCCCTCCCCTGCTTTTTTTTTTCTGAGATGAGTCTCACTGTGTTGCCCAGGCTAGAGTGCCTTGGTGTCAGACATTTGTACATCTTCTTTGAGAAATATATGTTCAGATATTTTGCCCACTTTCTAACGGGCTGGGATATTTTAAATACTAAATAAAGTACAAATCCATAGTTCTTTTCCACAATTCCTGAATCCTTAAAGCTTTGAAAATCCAGAATTTCATTATAAGCATGTAGCACAGTCATCTAGGAAAAAAAAAACCCAGATCTGAACACACATAAAGTTGTTTATTGTCTCTGTTTTCTGTACTTATGTGCACACTGATACATTTCTGGTGTTGGGATATTTAATATATTTGATTATGGGTCCAGCCTCATACCTAGATGTAGGTGTTAAATAATATATGGCTTGTGTACTACACTAGCTTTCAGAAACTTAGAAGTTGTGAATTCTGGAACATATTTGGCTCCAAGGATTTCAGATGATGCATTCTGAACCTATAATACATAAATAATTTAGCAATAACTTTGAGTCACCTTCCTTTTCCCAACCCTTTGTTTCAGATTTTTAAAAAAGGATTGTGATTATAATACTCAGCCTCCTATTTTAATATAAAAATTTAGTATTATGGTCTCATTTAAACGAGAGCCAGAAACCCCTGGGTTTTCCTTACAGAACTAATATTATGTAGGGTCTAAGACTTCCTCCTAAGTAAAGTGACTTCAGGGGCACAGATGTCTGGTTACTAGCTTAGAAGACCTATATTAGTATTTCAAAACTTTTAAGATAATTATGAAGCAGATGCATTAAAAAAGTGGCTAGAATATTTTTACAGCATTCCTAGGTTTTGTCGACCCCTTTTGTGTTATATCTGCATAGAATTTCCAGGTGGAAAGAATATCAGACATTACTAGTAAGCATCTTCCAGAAAAATCTTTACTGACCGAAAAACCTTTCCTAACTCTCTGCCTGTTGCTTTTGTGAGGAACCATTGTGTTTATGGTGCTTACAGCCAGCAGGTATGAACTATAATTATAATAAAGCCTTACTTTATTGCCAGGTAGTTTTTTCAGAATCATTACATCATAGATTGTATTCAAGAGGAAACTTAGGCCAAAGATTCTCACAAGTGAGAAAACTGAGTTCTCTTCCAGTGATAGATCATGTCATGTTCCAACACTTGCTACCCTTTCTCGTGGGTGGATTATGTGTCCCACTGACAGAGGCATTGGACTTGCCCTGTCTAACAGAGTGTGCCTGGAAATGACACAGCCCACTTCTGGGAAAATTGAAGAGTGTGTGTATTATTTTCCATCTTACCTCTTTCCTCTGCCACAGGACTGGCCAGGTCTGACATAGAAACTTCTCCATCATGGCCAAGTGTGGTGGCTCACATTGAAGTGGGTGGATCTTTTGAGGCTGAAGTGGGAGGCTGAGGAAGGAGGATCTCTTGAGCCCAGGAGTTCAAGGCTGTGGTGAGCTATGATTATACCGTTGTACTCCAGCCTGGACAACAGGGCAAGACTCTAAGGAAACAAACAAACAAAAAACCCAAATAACTTTTCCATCAGCCTGGTTTGGGTCTGAGAGTGAGGATGATACAGCACCAAGCCATGGCCACCCTGTGATACGGAATGAGGGAGAAATAAACCAGTGGGGGTTGGAGTTGTTTTTTAACCTTAGATGTCACAGGGAGCCCCGGTATCCAGAGAAATCCCAAGCTTCTTACTAGGAGCTGAGAGCTGTCCTTTTGATTTTCTACAGCCCTCTTTCCTTGCTGATTCTAATTTTGAAATATCTTGAGACAATTAATATTTATGAAGTTCTTTGGGATCCTATGAATATGGCAAATATTAAGTACTTCATAGTGAGTATTAAGTATTATAAATATTCTTACCATCAGACAGGGAGTGGCAACCAGGTGACTGAGAGATGTAATCTAGGAGTAGAGGAAAGATGAGTAGACACATAACATGATGGATGCATTTGTTTGCTATTTTAATTTTCCTCACTCTGAACTTACAGGGAGGACTTTTGAAAGGAAGATCCTTTCATCAATCTTTCTCATTTCTTCACCAGTATAAGGAGATGGGAAGATCCGTTTCATGAGAAAAAGGCCACTCCCAGGATGGAATTTTAAAAGCTTTTGTTTGAGTATGGCATCTTTTTGGTCTTTTATGCACATTCATATACTGAGTTTGGGAGCTCAAGAACGTGCTTGCTCTCTCTCTTTCTCTTTGCCTCTTCTTTCCTTCCTCTTCTTTTTCTTTCATTCTCTTAAAAGGAAGCCCTTAGAGCCAAGCTATTGTGCTAGTACTGATTCCATATCAAGGGTTGTGTTATAAAGGCCTTTGCAACTCAGGAGTGACAAATCTTAGCTAGACTACTGAATTCTACATCCTCATGGACTAAACAACTGTAAGGCTCCATCACGTTTATTATAACATCTGTAGATCTTTGAGGAAATCAGTCGAGAGTAGGAGATATGATAAAAAGAAATCTAGAAGAACTCTGCCCCTTCTAGCAATTCTGTTTAGTGCCTCTGTTACTATATATCAAAGAGATCTCCAGTCCATGTGTCATATGACAGGAAGGACTTGCTTCTCCATGTTGAAAATAGAAATTGCCTCAGCAAAAATAAATAAATAAATAAATAAATAAATAATCATATGTACCAAGATTTCATAAACATTTATTGAGTGCCTACTATATGCCAGACTTTCTAATACTCATACTCATAATAAGCAATTTTCTTTTTTTTGGCTGAGGCTGGGTTTGAACCCGCCACCTCTGGCATATGGGCCTGGCACCCTACTCACTGAGCCACAGGCGCTGCCCATAATAAGCAATTTTCAATAACATCAGCTTTGGCACAAGATTCTGAATCGTCTTAGACCCAAAGCAATGTGTCTTGGACACAAAACAATGGGAGGGATGGGAATAAACTCCTGAAAAGTATCAATTTTGCTTGGCTTGTTAAATTAAAAGTGTGAATTGGGAAGGCAAGAAAGACTCACTGGTAAGCATGCAAGTGGAAGAAGGTCAAAATGGGCACCAGGCTGTGGTCATCCGGACGTTTGGAAGCCTTCAGATGATTTATCAACTTTTGGGTGGCTGAATAGCCTGGATCAGAGGGGCACACCCACCAGCCGAGATGCCCAAGAACTCACTGGTTTACTCTGAGAATTTTTATTACAGGTAGTCCCCGAGTTATAAACATCTGACTTATGAACAACTCTCATTTAATGAATGGAGACTATTACATAAGTCCCCAAGTTACAAATACCCAACTGATATATGACTTGCACTTGTAAATGGAGGCTATTACAGGAAATAGGTAAATGTACCCGTTCTAACTTACATACAAATTCAACTTAACAAACCTACAGAACTTTCACATTCGTAACCTGGGAACTGCTTTCTTTTGAAGGATGATTATAATGCAGTAACTGTGATGGGCTATGCTCTAATTTACATGGATGTTTCAAATAATGAAGGAAAAGATATTCAAGAACATGGAGCACATCTATTTACACCCACCACCAGCATTTTATTTCACTCCTTAGTTCTGGCATAACTGTAGGAAAAAATATCCTCCATTCCCTCCTGGTGTCAGTATGAATTCAATTCTTCAGTCACCTATAATTTGAGGACAACAAAGTATCCTTTCCCTTCCATCAACTTTTTCACAGCTCATAGATGTTTGACCAGGTATGAGAGAAATAAGTTTCAGCAAGTAATAACCTGCAGCTGCAGCCATTTCTGTTGTTTGGGGATAAAAGAAAATAACATGAGTTCAGTCCATCAGAAGCAGAAGCCTCTTGGTTGTTGACAGTAAAGAAGGTTCAAGGAGCAAAGGCCAGTCCTCCACCCAGCCCTAATTTACTGTTTTATGACTTCCCCGCAGCAGTCTGGAAGGCAAAAGCAAACCTCTCTTACGTCAGAAATACTTCTCTGCTGAAACACTAATTGGCCAGAGTTGATGGGCTTGGCTGGGGGTGTTCTTGACTGTTTTGATTACAAAGTACCAAAGGCAGAAAGGCATTTCCACAGGTGAGAGCCAAAGCAGGTAGGTTTCACTTACTGTACGATCATTTGGGGTAGGGGCTGGGAAAAGAAAATTCAAAAAGATAATTAATGCACACACATTCAAATAAAGCCTTTCCCTGATACTTGTCACGCCCATCTCCCATTTCAAGTCAGAGATCATTCTGTAGCTCACAGGGCAAGGTGACATAACCATCTGATGATGGGATTTAAGTTCTGCTAGTGCAACTGTGAGCAGCTTAGAAGATGTTTAAATCGCTGTGAATTGGAGTGACGGGAGATAGGTAAAGATGTGTACAATCCAAGAAATGGGTATAAAGCTGACAATTTTTGATGATCTCACAAGACCAATTGGCTATGCAGCCATTCTCAATGTATTATTTATTTTATTACTGTGAGAAAAATTACCATAAAATGTAGCACCTTAAAAAAAAAAGTCCCAAACATCTGTTGTCTCACACAGCTTCAGTTCCTGAGGGCCAGAAATCCAAGGGTGGCTTAGTTAGTGGTTCTAGCTAAAGGTCTCTCTGGAGGTTGTCATCAAGATATGTCAGACTGAGCTGCAATCAGGACTACAGGGACTGAGGACAGGAGGACCCATTTGACTGGGACAGGAGGATCCATTTTCTTTTCTTTTCTTTTTTTCTTTTTTTTTTGAGACAGAGTTTCACTATGTCACCCTTGGTAGAGTGCCGTGGCGTCACAGTTCACAGCAACCTCAAACTCTTGGGCTTAAGTGATTCTCTTGCCTCAGTCTCCCAAGTAGTGGGGATTACAGGTGCCTGTCATGATGCCTGGCTATTTTTTGGTTGTATTTGTCATTGTCGTTTGGCAGGCCTGGGCCAGGTTCTAACCCGCCAGCCTCAGTGTATGTGGCTGGAGCCCTAGCTGCTGAGCTATAGGCGCCAGACCTGGAGGACCCATTTTCAAAGTGACCTTCTCACATCGCTCTTGGCAGGAGATTTCAGGGTTTTGCCATGCAGACTTCTCTATGGAGCTTTCTGGGTGTCTCACAACATGACAGTCATTTTCCTAAAAGAGAGCTATCTGAGAGAGCGAGCAAGAAGGAAGCCACCATGCCTTTAAGGACATATCTTCGGAATCTCACAGGTCACCTCTATCTGAGTCCAACCCATACTCAAAGGCAGAGGAATCAGGCTCCACCTCGGAAAGGCAGTAGGAACCAAGAATTTATGGGCATATTTAAAAACTGCTACAGCACTGAATCACAGGAACGATTCTATCACTTTGTGATAAGATGACTATTTTGAGGGTTTAACGTGAACATGTTAAACGTGTTTATTTATTCTCTATAATTTAACCTTATGCTGCTATCCTTTTGCTTATATGACAGGGTACTAAAGAACCTCCTTTTCAGGTATAAGTGACTAGAAAACAGTGAATGGATCTGGCATTTCTAAAAATAAACTGGCTTTTTTCCCCCCAAACCTGGGCATGGTTAAGCCAGTCAAGATCCCCTGTAGCCGAGCTGCAACAGAACCACACCACACCCACGCCATTTGCTTAAATTCTCTTGGCAGCTCTCAAGGCTGAACCTGAGTATGTTTTCTTCTGCCCTTAATCAATGATGTTGCCTATTCTGTGTTGTTCATGTACTTTCTGGGACTAGAAATTTGAGGGTGGGGAAGGCATGGCCACCCAGTTCAGTGCTAAGCAAAAACAACCAACCAAAGGCAATGCCATCTAAAGGGTCTTGTGCAGAACCCTGGATGACCCCAGATAGTTTGACGTGGAGAATGTGCTGCCCATGTCCCTTCAAGCCTAGCAACTTATGGTGTGGGCTGGCTGACTTCCAGCTGTCAGCCTCTGCATCTCATTGAGGCTTTCTCTAGAAGCTGGAGCCTGACCTGCCAGTGCCTGTTAATGCCCTTCCAGAGCATTCCTCAGCTAATCACTGAGCAGCACTGGTGTGTGCATCCCCTATCAATTTCCCCAGCCACTGAGCGCTCCGGGTGGTGGGATTGCCTTTCAGTTGCCCACAGTGGAACTGGGTTGACCAGGCACACTTTATTGGCTGCCTTCTCTTATCTCTCAATTTTCTACTCCCTTGTTGTGTTTCTTAGAGCCACACTCAAAGAAATTGCTTGCATTTCAACAAATCCTTGAGCCAGGCCTGCTTTCCAGGGAACCCATATTAAGACAGCAGATGACATGATCACTGCCTTCAAACATTTGGATGCCTGTCTTGTGGAAGAGTGATTAGATTTCTCATTCAAAGGGGAGACTTAGGACCACCAGATAATGATTATTAGGAGGTGGGTTTTGGGTTAGCATGAGGAAGAATCCTATGATAACTCAAGATGCCTACAGATGGAGCGGGCTTCCTTGGGGAGTAATAAGCTGTATCATGGTGGGTGTTTGTACAGAGGCAATTTAACACCACCAGTGATGTGTGATAGCTACGAGGTGTAAACTAAATGACTTCTAAGATCAAAAGTGGGTTTACTGTGAAGCTGGAATTTTCAGGTCCTCCTCTTGCATTGGACCCTGCAAGTCCAAAGCATATGCTTATATGTTCCTACATTTCTGTAAATTTGCACATCTTTGAGCCACAATTGATTAAGACCACTGCCTATTTCCACTCCAGCTGAGTTTTATTCCATGAATCTTTGGAAACAAAATTCATCAGGATTCTGGGGTTTGTAGTTAACACACGTGTAGAAGTGCTGGAAATGTATACCACTCTTCATGAAGTTGCATGTTTTTGTGCATGCAACTTCCAGCATATCAGATTGGGTTTTAGCATACCTGACACATTTGTCCTGACAAGACACAGTGGTTCCAGGTGTAACAGCATGCAAAATTGCCAGCCATATAACACAATAGCCTGAAAAAATGAGTGACGGCATCAAAAAGAAGTTCCAGTGACAAAACTCATACACAAAGAGTAATTTGATGACACAATTACGTTGCTCTATATAATAGATCAGCAATTATAAAAGTATTCTTATTAACTTTTGTGTTTTTTTAAATTTAAATTAATTTTAATATTTTTTCATAATTATGAACCAACCACAGATTTAAACATGACCGGAAGGGAGTATCTCAGTGGAAACCAAAAATGGAACCTGAAAGAAAATGGTTGTACCTGTTGTCAGTTCTAAAAATTTGATGAGTTTTCTCTCCCCATATTTTTCTCCCTAATTTTGCATTCATAATGTGCCTTCTCTGTTTCTTTTACTTAAAGGGACTCACTTATCATGGGAATGCACCTCTATCTGAGATACTTTTCATTCTGAGATTCTGAGTCATGAATCGTCCTGCTGCTAAGGTCTGTGTGGTGACCACGCTCTTCATGTGTCTAATTAGGAATATGCTGTAGAGTGAAATAATGAGATGTGTGACCCTCTAGCTCAAAAGTATAAGAGAACATTCCCAGTCATGCTTTTATTACAATCAAAATGCAAAGCCAAGGCTGAAGCAAGCTTCTGCTCTCTCTCTTTTCCGTCTTTGTTTCTTTGTGTCCCTGGGGTGGGGGTAAAGGATCATTTTGGATGCCCACCCACATTTTATAAAGGGACTCTGTGTTATTAATAATAATTAGATTAAAATGATAAAACTATTCTTTTGACAGCTTTCTAATGTGTGTGTGTGTAAATGTGTGTGTATGTATGTGTATATATATATGCTGTGTGTCTGGGTGTGTGTGTCTATGTGTGTCTGGGTGTGTGTGTCCATGTGTGTCTGGGTGTGTGTCTATGTGTCTATGTGTGCGTGTGCATGTGTGCGTGTGTGTCTACAGTAAATGTGTGTGTATGTATGTGTATATATATATACATATATATATGCTGTTCCAGGGATATAAGGCAGATGATTATAATACAAATATGTATGATAATGCTAACCCAATATTAAATAGCTTAAGGAAAAAACTGAACAATAAGACAAAATCAAAACTGATCAGTTATAAAATGGATTAAACATTCCCTGCTTGCAAAAGGATGAGGTTCTGTTGGTCTAGACTCAAGGAGGAGTCAGCATACTATGCCCTATAGGTCAAATCTGCTCCTGTCTTGTTTTGTAAATCAAGTTTTATTAAAACAAAGCCCTGCTCTTTTCTGGGGGGGGCAGAGTCTTACTCTGTTGCCCAGGTGAGGGTGCCGTGGCCTCAGCCTAGCTCACAGCAACCTCAAACACATAGGTTCAGTCAATCTTCCTGCCCCAGCCTCCCTAGTAGTTGGGACTATAGGTGCCCCCCACAATGCCTGGCTAGTTTTTCTATTTTTAGTAGAGATAAGGTCTCGCTCTTGCTCAAGCTGGTCTGCAACTCCTGGCCTCAAATCATCACCCCACGTTGACCTCCCAAAAGGTCTAAGATTACAGATGTGAGCCTGATGCCTGCTCCTCGTTTGTTTACATATTATCTATGGTTGCTTTCATGCTACTGGTGCAGAGTTGGTACAGCAGAGACTATGGGCTGTAAAGCCCAAAATATTTGCTACCTGGCCCTTTATAGAAAATGTTTGCCAGCCCCTAGTGTAGAGGTAATCTTTGGGCTGGGCAGGTCAGGTCTCTGCGGAAGTTTGTAACAATATGTAAAGGGAGAAAGTTCTTTTCTTCTAAAAAATTCACAGAGATCTTAATTCCATTCAGAACTCTAGGAGACTACTATTGCTCTGGTTAGAGGAATTAAAAAATTTTTTTGGTAGTAAAAGTTGTGAGGTTTCTCTAAGTTCAGGCCTGACTATAGCAAGAGAAGAGAAAGCATAAAAATATGCTTTAATATTACCTGAAAGCATCTTTACTGAAACCGCAGTTAAGACAGAAAAAGCTTACTCTCCTCAGCAAGGGCTGGGCTTGTGAAATTCAGAACTAGTTCACCTGTGAGGGCTTCCTTCCCTCTGGGCCACCCTTGGCATGCTGCTCTTCCCCAAGCCGGGGTCCTGCCTGGGGGCCTTTTTGGTGAAAACCTGCGATCAGCTCTCCCATCTGCCCACCAAACTTCAGCAACCAACACTCATCCCTGTGACCCCAGGCATGTGTGCATGTCTGCAATACACATACACGCATGCATGTATACATGCACACACATGTACACCCAGGCACACAAGTGCACACACACAGACACACATGCACAGACACACACAGACACACATGCACAGACACAGACACACACCCAGGCACACAAGTGCACACACACAGACACACATGCACACCCAGGCACATATGCACACACACAAACACATGTACACACATCCAGACACACACACACATAGACACACACAGACACACCCAGACACACATGCACACACAGACACAGACACACACGCACACATGCACACATAGACACACACCCAGACACACATGCACACACAGACACAGACACACACGCACACATGCACACATAGACACACAAAGACACACCCAGACACACATGCACACACAGACACACAAAGACACACCCAGACACACATGCACACACAGACACAGACACACACGCACACATGCACACATAGACACACAAAGACACACCCAGACACACATGCACACACAGACACAGACACACACGCACACATGCACACATAGACACACAAAGACACACCCAGACACACAAGCACACACAGACACACATGCACACATAGACACACACCCAGACACACATGCACACACACATAGACACACACAGACACATACCAGACACACATGCACACACACACATAGACACGCATAGACACACATGCACACACACATAAACATACACAGACACACACCCAGACACACATGCACACACATACACATAGATACACATAGACACACATGCATACACGCACGCAGACACACATGCACACACACATAGACACAGACACATACCAGACACACATGCACACGCACACATTGACACACACAGACACATACCCAGACACACATGGACACACACACACATAGACACACACACCCAGATACACATGCACACGCACATGTAGACACACACGCACACATGCACACGCACACATAGACACATAGACACACACCCAGACACACATGGACACACACACCCAGACACACATAGACACACACACCCAGACACACATGGACACACACACACCCAGACACACACCCAGCACACATGCACACGCACACATAGACACATAGACACACACCCAGACACACATGCACACGCACACATAGACACACACGCACACATGCACACATGAGCACACACACATAGACACATAGACACACACCCAGAAACACATGGATACACACACACATAGACACACACACCCAGACACACATGCACACGCACACATAGACACATAGACACACACACCCAGACACACATGGACACACGCACACATAGACACACACACACCCAGCACACACATGGATACACACACACATAGACACACACACCCAGACACACATGCACACGCACACATAGACACAGACACACACCCAGACACACATGGACACACGCACACATAGACACACACACCTAGACACACATGCACACGCACACATAGACACACACCCAGACGCACATGCGCGCACACACATAGACACATAGACACACACCCAGACACACATGCGCACACACACACAAACACACACAGACACATACCCAGACACCGACACACACGCACATGTGCACATATGCACACACACACCCTGTGCCCTGGCTACCTTAACCTCTGGGTTCTCTGCATCATCCGTGAAATTCCATGTCTCCCACATCTTTGCTTTTGCTGTTTTCACGTCATTTGTGCCTGCTGAAACTCTGCTGGTCTGCCCCTGAAATCTGGGTGTGGAGAGCACTGAATCAAATTCATTTTCTCTCCCTTGGAGCATGTTTGGGAAGTGTGCTTTTCTGTTTGAGTCTCCTGTTTCTGAACTTTCCATCTCCATGCCTTTGGGTGAGTGAGAAGAAATTCAAAGGGTTCGATTAGTGGCCGCTGGCATGTGGGCCTTCTGAATTACATTTTTAAGACTTAGAGAGAAAAATCCTAAATCCCAAATTAAAGGGCTGGAATCTGTGACGATTGGGAAGTTTTATGACTGTTTTTCAGCAAAGAAGTAAAAGTCTTTTTAACTTATACAGCCACAACTTTACTGGAGGCGGTGGGCAAAGTTCCTGTTTTATTCTTTGAGTGGGCACTGCAGCTCCCTAGGGAGCGGCTGGTATAGGAAGGTACGTGGTATGTGTTTATGGTGAGAGGGAATGAATGAACTTGAAAGGATGTCTGTGGTGGAAGGTGAACTATCATATTCAGACTGTACTGTGATTTGAGCACTGTCCCCTGAACTCATGCTGAAACTTAATCCCCAATTTGGCAGCATTGAGAAGTGGAGCCTTTAAGAGGTGATTGGGTAATGAGGGCAGTGACTGGGTTAATCCATCTGTGGATTAATGGATTAATGGGTTAGCATGAGACTGGTAGATTTCTAAGAAGAGGAAGACAGACCCGAGCTGACATGCTCAGCACCCTTGCCATGTGACACTCGGTGCCACCCTGGGACTCTGCTGAGTCTCCACTAGCAAAGAAGCCTCTCACCAGATGAGCCCCTTGACCTTGTCTCCATAACTGTAAAAAATAAATTTGGCTCCTTTGTAAAACTGCCCAGTTTCAGGTATGCTGTTATAAGCCACAGAAAACAGACTAATACAGATTGCTACCTGACATTTTAGTGGCATATTAAATGACTGTGACATGTCTGACAATTTCTCTTAGTCACTTTGTTTGCAGTCATTGACAGGCCTGCCAAGTCGCACAAGCAAGGTACACTCAGTGTACAAACCAATGGCACGTGTGACCAGCCTTAGCTAGTGCTAAGAGGATGAGTTCTGAGGTCTACATTCCCAGATTTGATTCCCAGCTTTGACATCTACTAGTTTCTTGACTCTACGAAAGTTCCCTTTGGTTCTTCTAACCTTTATTTCTTTATTCTTGAAATGGGAGAATGTTGCATCATTGTGTTGTTACGAGGATTACATGAGGTAAGGCAAGGCATCTAATAAAATGGCAAATGCTTAATAAACATGTTTTTTGTGAATGTGCCTGTGATCAGCTGTCTATGTACCCTGGAGATTATGTCTCTGGAAACTGTCTGCATAGAATAGGCTTTGATGCTGCTGCATGTGAATGTCACCGTATCAGTCTCCTACCACACACTGGGTGGCTTCAACCACAGAAATGGTTCTCCTGCAGTTCTGGAGGACAGAGTCAAGGTGCTGGCAGGGCCTCCCTTCCTTGTCTGTCCCCGCTTGAGGACTGGTGGCCACCATAGTGGGCTTGTGCACGTATCTACATCACTCTACTCCGCCTGTGTCATCGTGTGGTCTTCTGTTCTCTGTGTCTAAATTTCCCTCCTTTTATAAAAACATCAGTCACTGGATTAGGGCCCACCTAAGCAGCATCATCTGCCTCATTTAACTTGATTTAGTTTCTTAGTTTCCAAATAAGGTCAAAGTCATAGGAACCAAAGATTAGAACTTTGACCTATTTTGGGGGGAGGGGACACATTTCAGCCCACGGCAGTGACCATGGACATAGTTTGGGTGGTGGCGGGGAGGAGAAGTTTCTCTCCAGGAGCCTGACCTATGACTTTAGACAAGTCTTTCCACTGCCTTGGCCCTAGGTTGCTCTAGCTGTACCATCTATGAAATGAGATCAGATAACATGCTTGATCGCTTCTTGGCCTTTTGGCTAAGATCAAGTGCAGATAACATGCTTGCTCATATTCCTCAGCTTTAACATGTGATGGCTTCATGAAGTATCTCAAATTCCATATTTGCTGAACCTGAATTCATGAGTTTTCTCTGTAATTGGAAGCTGCGATGGGCCAAGATGGGTTTCTTTGCTGGGCTCACCTGCTCTGTGTCCTGGGAACAGCTCCCTGACAACAGCCTTCAAAGGAGGGGGGACTTTTCACCCCAACATTTGAACATTAAAATTTGACATTAAAATTTATTTCTATTTTTACAAAACCTGCCTCCATTTGAGTAGATTGCTATAGAGTCCAGCTTCATTTCAGTACTACTACTGGCAATTTTTGAATAGTGTTAGGAGCTAGGATAAAACACACAGCTCTTTCATTTTTCATGGGAAAGCCCACACAGAGGACTTAGAATATGTTTGCATTTTTCTGAAGTCTTTGGAAGTCCAGAACTTCCAGTGGGACCACTGATGTCCATGTAGTTCATTGGCTAAAAATGGACCTAGAGAATCATATCTCAAGTGAACCTTAAATAAAGAAAAAGAATTTTAGTCTAACAAATCCTCCACAAAGAAAAATATTTGTTTCATACTCATAAAGCAATTGAACAGATTTTATAGCCTGGAGGGACCCTTAGGGTCTCCCTAGAGCTTTGTTGTTAAATAACTTTTAGATCTCAAGGCCATTGGAGTCTTAGACATTGCAGTTTTTGTTACAAACAATGTCATTACCTAGGAAATAACCCTGGGAATTGTATTCTGTGTAAGGATTATATTGAGTACACCACAAAAAGGTAGATTTTTCTATATATAGGCATTAAACAACATAAACCAAATTGATTATGTAAATTTTGAAACATAACCCAATCAAAAGACTTTGTTATATAAATATTTCTAATACCTCTATGCTGTAATACAGATATTAAGAACTATATTTTGCCTTTCTATTAAGTTTTTCAAGTATAGCTTAATATAATTATAATAATAATCAGAATAGAAATGCTAAATTTTAATTGAGAATAATAAAATGCTTTAGGCTGGGTGCCTGTAGCTTGGCAGCTAGGGTGCCAGCCACATATACTGGAATTGTATACTGGCTGGTAGATTCGAATACAGCCCAGGGTC
Organism: Perodicticus potto; assembly: GCA_963574655.1. Taxonomy (NCBI): domain Eukaryota; kingdom Metazoa; phylum Chordata; class Mammalia; order Primates; family Lorisidae; genus Perodicticus; species Perodicticus potto. The sequence goes on from CAUYRH010111799.1 coordinate 20,103, forward strand.
TGCCAAACAACAATGACAACTGCAACCAAAAAACAGCCAGGTGTTGTGGCAGGTGCCTGTAGTCCCAGCTAATTGGGAGGCTGAGGCAAGAGAATTCCTTAAGCCTGAGAGTTTGAGGTTGCTTTGCACTGTGATGCAATGGCACTCTACCAAGATGACATAGTGAGACTCTGTCTCAAAAAAAGAAAAAAAAGTAAGAAATAAAATAAAATGTTTTAGAACCAAATAAGAATAAATCTTACAACTCTGTAATTAATTTCTTGATTTATTAGGAAAGGGTTTGGAAAGGTGAAGTTCAGCATGGTTTTTATTTATTTAACACTGATTATAAATCAGTGGTATCTGAATTAATGAGGTTTTGTTTTGAGCAAAACTTCTTAAAATTTGTTTCAATTATATTAATTTTTGGGGGGGGTTATACTCAGTTATGTGTCTGATAGCTGAAAATACTCACAGTAACCAAAGATATTACTCTGAGGATTGTAATACCAGGGACTTAACTTTTTAACGGCATGCTTGACACTTCTGTTATTTGTGATTGTTGTAGGTTACTTTAATCTTAAATCAGGAGGTCATTCTGCAGTATTCTGCTCCTACATGACAGCCAGAAGGTAGGATGGTGCAGGGTGAAAAGCTCATATCTTGAACCTAGACCTGAGTCCAAACACTACTTGCATGGCTTACCAAAACACAGCCTTGGCCTTCCTTAACTTCCCTAAGGCTCAGGTTTCTCATCTGTAAAATGGGTCTGAGTTCATAGGATAGTTGACAAGACTGAATGATAAGGCCGGGACCTGCTGTTTAATGTACTACATAAACATTAGCCAGTGGGATTAGCCGGCTCCAGGTTTGCCTTCCCACACTTGGTAGGGTCCAGCACTCACAATTGGCTTAGGAAATGTTTACTGAATAAAATTCAGTTTCTGCTATCTGTGGATTTGTGGAGGTGAAAAGGAAATGGGCCTCATTTTATCTTCCTGTGGGATAGTTGGCTGGGAGTAGAGCCCATAGAGCCCCCTCTCACAGAGCCCCCTTAGGTTCAATGCTAGACGAACCTGTGTGGTACAATAAGAAATATATATTTGGTCTTTGCCCTGGGTTCCTGGCACAAAGTTCCTAAAACTCTTGGAATTTCCTGACTGATAGAGATGATGGGGACATCTTCTGTTACTTCTGTTACTCATCACTAGTGTCTTTCAGCCATATCTAAGTTTATGCTAACGAGGCGACTCTTGGCAGGTCCCTAGATAGCTTCAGGAGGAGGACTGGTGGCCCAAAAGACCAAGCCTCAATTAGAAGGTTGGGACTTTCAGCCCCATTCTCAACCTCTGAGGGGAGGAAAGGGGCTGGAGATTGAGTTCAGTCACCAATGGCCAATGATTGAATTAATCACACCTACTTAATGAAAACTCCATTAGAAGCCCTAAACAGTGGAGTTTTAGGAGCTTCCAAGTTGGTTAACATCCCCATGCAGGGAAGATGGTGCCTCCCAACTCCCTGGGGTCAGAGGCTGCCATGGGGGACCCTTTCCAGCCTCACCCCATGCACCTCTTCATCTGCTGTTCATTCATAGCTTTTATACTGGACTGGTATTGGTAAGTAAGTGTAGCATATCCCTGAGTTCTAGCAGTTGTTCTAGAAAATTGTCAAAAGAGCGGGGCATGTGGGAACTAACCCTGCATATCTGTAGCCACCTTAGACAGACGTGCCAGTAGCCTGGGCATCCCATTTGCAACTGGCATTTGAGGTGAGGACAGGCTTCAAGAATTGAACCTCTAAACTTGTGGAGTCTGACACTAACCCTGAATAGTTAGTGTCAGATTTTGAATGGGATTGTTAGGCACCTACTAGGTATTGGAAAATCAGAGAATCTGAGAGCCTATAGTGTTAATTTCTGGTAAGTTCTGCACCCACCGCATCACATGTAGGCTGGTGCCAGGGAGGGAGTGTGTGTTTCTTCCCAGGGTCTCCACGTTGTGTGTGCAGTGGCACTTGCTGGGGGCCATCTTTCTCCTCTGGATTGCTGCTACCAGATGGGCATTTCGGGGTGAGAAATTTATGGCCTAGATGAGGAACTATAGAGCCAAGTAGGGTGATTATCACTGCAAAGCCCATCCTCGCACTGCACAAGGGAAGCTGTGAGTCACCTCACACGGCCATAGGTCCCACATTTAATAGGACAGATCTTAAGATACATACAAAACATTCCTCCATCCAGACTGAAAATACTTACGCTCTCCCTTAGGGTTTTCTCATTCACCGTGAATCCTTTCTGGGAGTGGACAAGGTACAGCAAACAAACACATAAAATAAACACATCTTATCTTCATTATGCTATCACTAGGGCGAATCTCTTCCTGAGAAGCTTCTGAGCCCTGAAGAATCATGTGTCCAGTCCTGCGGTTCAAGTTTTCCATTCTGAAATGCTTTCCCACAAGCCATTTTCTTTCAGGTTCTGGGCCTATGAAGTGAAATTAATTTACTTGCCTCTTTTCTGTGGTGTCAGTGTGGCCCTGCTAAGTTGGATGCTAGAGGACATGTGTTATAATGCTCTGTGAGAAATGAAAAGGTTTTCTAGCTTGTAAATTGCTTTTTGTTTATTTAATTGTGCCTTTCATGGACTATATATTCAGCATATGCCTCTGGGGTCTTTTGTACATTAACAATTCAAAAACCACTGACCTATAATCATATTAAAACTCCCATTTTATCTCTAGTTTACCCATAATAGAATCTTCATACATGAGACAGGCAGAAACTCTGAGAATAGACACTCCTGCCTCTAAAATTCTAGTGCTTTATGAAGTCACTAGGGATTCTAAGTTCAAACTGTGAGCTTTCTAAAATTGTAAATATGGTCATTATCAAACAATTACAAAACAGCTCCAATTTTTTTTTTTTTAATCCATTCAGCCATCTCCAGATCAGTTTATTTTTTTCTTTTGGTCGGAATTAGGGACCCTTCCAACAAGTAAAAATGAAAGCAGTTGATAGAGGAAGAAACGGCTTCCAGGTTCCTCTCAGGAGATAAATGATTCTGGACATCTCAGTGATTCAAAATCAAGAGGCCTTTTCCACAGTAACCTGAGGGATTGGAATACATCACTTAAGAGGCAGCTTGTCCTCTTAAAAATTAGTTAAGGTTGGGACATTTGAAGTGTTGACTGAAATTTGTTTCTCCAGCTCAACTTTGTCCTTATTAATCTTTGTGATTAGTCCCTTGGCCTGTTTCTGAGTGGAAAACTAAAAGTAATTGTTTAAAACAACAATGACCCTGAAGGTCTGCCAGGTTTTGATTATCCAGACAAGTTACAATGCCTGTCAGGCTAATGACAACAGGATCTACTGTCATTCTTCAGTTTTATTGGGAGTTATGTTATGAGGAGAAAGGGAGACAAGTTTAAAGCTGCGGGTATACCTAGCCAGAGCCACTCAGTCAGGCTCTGTGTGGCTGTTCTGACTTTTCAGCTGTAATTATGGTTGATTTTTGCACAATTGCTTAGATTACCATGTGGCTAAGCCAATTCAGTCATTATGACAGCTAACAGAATAGCCTGTGTAGTAGCATATTTTGGGGGGCCACTTTAGGGCAAATGAGACAATATTTTGAGGATATTTAAATACAGTAGAACCTCTGTACATTGACCATTGTAACAAAATGGTCAATATGTGGAGGTGGTCAATATAAGGAACTAGTCCTATTGTACTGGTAATGTACACATGGTGCATGTCTGGTCTATGAAAATTAGGTCAACTTAAGGAGGTGGTGAGTGCAGGGAGGTGGCCAACTATGGAGGCTCTATTATAGTTTATTAGATGGGATAATCTCAGTGGCAACAAACAGGACATGGAGTTAATCACTTGTTCTTCATGGCTTTGTCAGATCTCTGTTCTCTGACCTGTGACAGCACCTTGGGCAGGTCTCATTGCTTTTGAATGACTTTCAGTTATATGAACAATCTTACTTAGGTATCTGTGACTCACTTTCGGGAGTTAAAATGTCTCCTTGAGTTTATATCATAACTCCAATCTCCTATTCTATTGAGAGCTGTTTCCTTCCTTACCTTTGGCCTCACCCTTGTCTTAGAGCTGCAGCAGAAGGATCCAGTTCCTTCACTCTTCTTCCCCATTTCCTGACCTTCTACTGTTTTCTTGAAGACGCCGCTGCCTTTGGGAGGGAGTCTTTGGGGGCCTCCCACTTCTGGTGCAGGGTGGGAGAAATGTCTGACACTGCCACTTGACAACTTTCTCCAATTGCTTCTCCCCATGTCTAGACTTTTAAGTAAATCCTTCAGAGATTTTTCTCTCATTGTTCTTAACATTGGAGCTGTACTCAAAATGTATGCCAACAAGAAAAGTCCCATTAAACATCTTACATATATCACAGCACAGATTTATTCCAGTGTAGAATCTTCACCTCATACGATCAGAGGGTTCCTTAACCAGGAAAGAAGGGGCTATAGAAAGTGAGTAGGAAAAAATAGCCAATATCGAGCTTTGCATACTGACATTTTTTCACCTTAGGGTGTAGAGGATCTGAGTGCCTCCTTAGGTGGTCTCCAGCTGGTGCATGGTAAGATGAGGCTGCTGTTCACATTGACACCGGGATTCCCATTTGTCAGAGACAGAAATGGTACCATCTGCATCCTTTGGGTACCACCTCTTAGGGACTGGGTAGCCTAAACTGGGTAGCGTGGAGAGGAGTCTTCGGCTTTGTGTTGTCTCTATTTTAGTGTGTTTATATTTCTATTTAAATACTCTGTTGGGAACATTAAATCAATGTGGGTGATTTTTGAAGAATGTAATCTGGAAAATTCAATTATTTAGTGCCTGGAAGGGTTTTGAAGATTAAAATGCAGTGTAAAATGTGTAAATATTTATTGTTACAATTAAATACGTGTTTGCTCCATGCAATTAAATTGTATTGTCAAAATGGCTCTTATAACTCAAAACACATTTTGTGTTATTTTTGTTTCATCTTTTCTTCATTCCCCCAGGCAGAATTAGAAGCTGCTTCCCTCTGTTGCTTTCATAGCTTTTTCTTTATACTTTTATTTTAGTTATATTCAATTCGTTTTGATTTGATTTAGTTTCAAATAACATTTATTAAGTGTAAACTATGTGCTGGGTACTTTGCCAGGAGGCCCCAAGGAATGAAAAGTTGGATCATGCCTTCAATCAAGCATCTAGAGTGAGCTCACACATGTGTACACTAATGTGTAGGTGTATGTATTAATGGTAATGTAATTAGTTCCACGGTAAGAACAAAATTCAAAGGAGATGAAAGGGAGTGAACACCCACTGTTATTCCAGGAGCTAAAGAGTTCAAAGGTAAATGACTTTGGTTATAACTGAGTGAACTATGAATGCTTTCCGCCAAACTGTGTCCTTTCCTTTTTGGAAGGATTCAAATCTCTGTGGACAGAGGGAGAAAGGGTTCTCCCTCCCCACCTCCAAGGAAGAGGCACAAGCAAAATTTTCCTTTCCCTAGTTTTGTCCTTGAACTTGAGGAACACAGTTCTGCAAATTGGAATTATTTCTTAGGTTTCCAAAGTGTTCAAGTTTCCAGCATGTGTGCTAATGGTGATGGCAACTTTCTTCTGTAGTCAAGGCATTTTCTTCACATGTTCATAACACTGGCTTGTTTACTGAGGAGTTGATGGTGAATATTAGATAGTTGATCTTTGAGGAAAAAGGTGTGAAGGAAGGACACTTCTGAGCAAGGTATTGGTGCAGATGTAAGAATTAAAGGGTCAAGGTTTTAACCTAGAACTTTAGCGGTATTAGCAAAGGTTTTAAGGGGAAGGATATTAAATAAATTAAGCCCTAAAAATTATATGTAAAAGTTAAATGATTATGACAAATCATGTGCTTTCTTAGAAAAAGCAGAGTACACGTCACCCACAGTACACATATATTTGTTATTAAAATTTTGGATTCTAAAGAGGATAAGAAAAACATCTTTCTGCTTATTTCTTACCCATAAACATGTTTTAAAGTTTTTTAAAAGCTTCTCAGAAGCAAAAACATTTTTTTAAACCATTTTGATCAGGCAACAAGTTTGATAGAATATGATGAAGCTGTCTAAGTCTATACCTGATAATCTTCTCCTGGTCTGTAAAACCAGGATCTGGTTTAAACTCCTCTCATTTCAGGCCACCTCCCTCACCCTAGACAGGATCTCACTTTTGCCCAGATGGAGTGCAGTGGTGTGATCGTAGCTCACAGAAACCTCAAACTCCTGGGCTCCAGGGATCCTCCCACCTCAGTCTCCCATGAAGCGGGGACTACAGATATGTGCCACCATATCTGGCTAATTTTTCTAGTGTTTGTAGAGATAGGATCTCACTACACTGCTCAAGCTAGGCCTCTTTGAATAACATCTATAGTCACTGATCTCAAAGTAGCTTTTAGTAAATAAAAGAAACTCAATCCAGAGATGCTGTGGCTTCAGAGACTTTCATGCTCAGGTGACATCATCAGAACCGGCTTCCTTTCCACTCTGCTTCCTTCCATGTGGGTCTCAGTCTTTCTGTGTCATGTAAAGGTGCTTGCTGGCAGCTCCATCCGGCTTGCATGTCCAGGACCTCAGAAGGAGATCTCTTTCTTATCTCTTTTCTATCACTGTCTTTGGAAATATCCTATGAATGCTCCTGGTGGCCTAGCTTGTGTCACATGTACATGGGTGAGCCAGAGGGATGCAGAGTCCAGGGCATGTGCCCAATTCTGTGGTGATGGGAAGGACTCAACTCCAGCCAAATAACATGAAAGGGAGGAGCTGTGTTAGCAGAAGAGGGGACCAGGTGCTGGGGATGAGGAACAGGTGGAACGTTCTGCATGAAACCTTTCCAGACTCCCTGACATTTAGTCCCCTGTGCTCTCTTCATTTCTCTATCACAGCATTTACTGCCATCACAGAGCAACATCTGTTTACCTGCCTTCTTCTCCTGTTTCTGGAATTAAGTGATGTCCTCTGTCTTAATTTTACCTAACCCAATGCAAATAATAGGTGCTCCATAAAGGTTTACTGAATAAACGAATGAATTAAAGGACAAGAGTTTGATGTAGGAAAGACTATGTTCAGTGCCTGCAGTCGTTCTAAACACAGATGCTTTTCAACTTACAATGGGGTTATGTTCCAATAAATCCACCATCAGGTAAAAATATCGTAAGTTGAAAATGCTTTTAATACCCTGATATATCCATCGTAAAGTTGAAAAATCATTAAGTCAAGAACAACTGTGTGTCCATAAATTCTTTAACAGTCTTCCCTTCAAATAGGGAGCTTAATTTCTCTGTTCTTGAAGGTGGGCACACATTTAACAAATTGAATAAAGAGGAAATTAAGATGTGCAACTTTGGAGATTAGGTCATAAAAGGCAAGTGGCTTCCTGCTCTCCCTCCCTCTTCCTCCTCTCTCTCAGATCACATGCTCTCAGAAAAGCCAGCTGCCAGGTTGTGAAGGCACTCCGGTAGGCCTGTGGAGGGGTTCCTGTGGCAAGGAGCTGAAGCCTCCTGCTCAGAGCCAGCAAGGAGCAGTGGCATTCCCGGCTGCACCACGTGAGTGAGTCATCTGGAAAGCAGACCATCTGGTCCTAGTCAAGCCTTCAGATGAGGGCAGCCTCAGCTGACATCTAGCAACCTTGTGAAAGGCTCTAAGCCAGAACCACCTAGATAAGCCACTCCTGTGTTCCAAGCCCCAGGAGCTGTGAGAGATAATAAATGTTTGATTTTTTAGCTGATAAATTTGGATGTAGTTTCTTATGTAGCAGTAGGTAACTATTACAGTGCATGAGAGCTTTATAAGGAAGTGCAATGGGGGTTAAGGAAAGGAGAGGTGCCATCCATGTGGTGGGGCCGACAGCAGGAAAGTCTCCAGCAGAGAGGGTGACATTGGAGATGGGTCTTTCAGAGGATGGGGCAAATATGTGCCCAGAGAGAAGAGAAGGAGCAGTTCAGGAAAAAGAACAAGGAGATGGTAAAGTGAAGGTCATGTTCAGGGCCTAGGACTATCTCTATGGTGTACGTACAAAACCAATGGGACGTGATCAGGAAAGGTGGTGGCACTCTAACGTAAAGCACCCTGTGTGCACCCTCTTCCTCACTCAAACCACTAAGGGCAGCCATTCTCCACCATTTGGTCCTTGGACCTCTTCTCTTTCTTTACTGAGTTCTTTCTTGATCTCATCTACATCTAGGATATCAACCAATTTTTATTGGATTGTTTGATGTGACCCAGACCAGCTCCAGTGATTCAGTGTCACATCTGCAATTGCTCATCAATCTTGTCTACCCAGGCAAGCTACAAACACTTTGTCCCTTAAATCTTCCCTTCTGGCCATCCTCCCCGAACTGAGGACTTGCTATGGTTGGCAACACCCAGCTTGTTTTCCCGTGTGCCACTAATCTGGGTATCGTCATGGAAATCTAGGGGGCAAACAATCTGGTGGAATTTGGCATTTCCAAAGGTAGAATTTAGAGCCATTGAATGGAAGTTCTCAGGACAATCAGAGGAAGTGCTGTCCACGTCCTTTAGAATTAGCCATCCTCAGCCCCCCTAAAGAAACCCATTTCTTATACACATACCCACACCAGTTACTGTCTGTAGGATGACTCATTTTTGATCACACCAAAGGCAGCAATTTACCTTTTATTCTAATCCTGAATGCATCTGTTCCCAGATGCACATGTATCCATTCTGGACCTGTTAGAAATGAGGTTAAAGAGAAGCTTAGTCCCTCCGGTGAGAAACCTTGTCATCGCTTTGGCATCTCAATGCCGATAGTTGTCAAGTTTCATCAACTCTGCCTCCCCCTCATCTCTTATTTTCAGGCCTGCCTTATGGCCAGGCTGTGCTGCAGCCCAGCGGTTCTCAACCTGGCTGCAAATTAGAATCCTGGGGGATTGCATTAATGTACACAGCTACGATTTAATTAAAAAAATAAAGTAAAATCTTCCATCATAAAAAAAAGAAGAAGAAAAACTCCCTTGCCTGGGCCTCACTCAAGACCAATTAAATCATCATATTTGGGGCGGAGCATATACATCTCATTGTTTTAGAGTTCATCAGGCCACTCTCAGGTGGAAGAGAAAACAACTTGCCTATGCAGACCTGACCTGGCTGTGCTCCTTAATGACTCCCACCTGGGAAATCATTCGCACTTTCCGAGAATCAGTTTGCAGTTCTATAAAATGTGATAATACTTTCCAAAGCAGGATTATGGAAGGAGCAAATGAAACAGTAGTGCAAGAAAATTCATGGTAAATGCAAAGAACTAGGTACTGTTATTGTAATTATCACCCTCTTGCTGCTCAGTCTAATTCTACAACCATTTGCCTTTGCAAGAACTGGAGAAGTGACTTTCTAGCTGCGCTCCTATTTCCAGTGTCTCTGCCCTCCAGCTCATCCTCCACCTTAGGGTCTGATCAGCTTTTCTAAATCTCCCTTTTCCTCAAAAGCTATCCTCCTTTCCCAGCCTACCAACCTAAATCTGCCATTCTACAACTCCTCAAGACAAAACTCAAACAATTTTCTTAGTCTTATCTTTGATTTCCTACATGTGGACAAAAGCCTCTAACCGCCACGCAGCCAGCCAGGTCACCTGCAAATATGTGAGTGCCTATCCTACAACAGCATAGTGGAGACTGGTGGGAAAATGCGAAGATGAGCTAGAGGCTTCTAATTGACCATCTAGAAGCTTATAGAATGAATATTCTTAGTTCAATATAGTTCCTGTAGTCATCTTTAATTTTCCCATCTCTTTACTTTGGTATTCTCCAATGTAAAGATGTGCAAAATGCACATTGGTCCCTTTGAAATATCTTTAAAAGATGAATGAACATAATGTCATTACCAATGTCAGAATAACTGGTGCCTATTTCCCAGGTTTTTGAGGGTTATAATAGTTGAGAGGGCTGGCTTCATGGGCATGTGAGCTGTATAATCACACAGGACCCCACACTCAGAAGGATCCCAGCATATGTTCTAATTTTCTCCTGTTACCACCTCGAAATTCTTAGCAACTCTTGGATAGGGGCCCCACATTTCCATTTTGTATTGGGGCCTACACAATGGTGGTGAGAAATAATCTTAGATTATCCATTTGTGTTATTTTTGTTTTATTATTTTTACGAGTATTGAAGGCCATGTAAAAGGTAACTCCAAAAAGAAAGACAAAATTGAAAAGTAACTTTTTAATAAGGCAAAGGAAAAATAAGATTAGGATTTAAAGATGGGGCTGGGACTGGGTTCACTCCATTACAAAGCACATCAGGATGTCCAATTTGCCTGTGAGAACTTGCCCAGAAATGTGGTTTTGGGCTTTCTAGCGGCTGTGGTGAGAAGGAAAGAATGATCAGTTTTCAGATGTATGTTATCCGTGGTCAGTGGCTAAGGAAGAAGCATGCAAATCTCTGATGAGAGACCAAAGGGAAATTTCTCTTAGGGGTCTTTGTAACTGGAACACTACTGGCAGTGATCACACTGTGAGCCAAGCAACAAGCATCACAAGCTTAGCTAATGTTCCTCATGCCAGTGTTTTACTAAATTTAACACACAATTTAGTAAAATTGCTTAACACAGCCTTGCATGTGGGAGGGGTTCAGTGCCTATGTGACCAATACGTGAACAAGTGAAAGAAGGACCATGAAGGGACAACTTGAATCAGAATAGGCATCTGTCTCTGGTGGGCTGACTTAATTCAGGAATGGATTTTAGAGTATTTCGAAACATGGATGGGCTCCATATTCTTTAGCGAATCCTGCAGAAGAAATGCTATTTATCTTTTGTACATCAGAGGACACTATCAATATAGTAAGAAGGCACACAAAGAATGGGAGGAAATATTTGCAAATCAAATATCTGATAAGGGATAGAAATCCAGAATATATAAAGAATGACTAAAACTCAGTAATCAACTCAAATCAAAAATGAGCAAAGAACTGGAATAGACATTTCTCAAAGAAGACATATTAACACAAATGGCAAGGATACGAAGAAATTGGAACCCTTATGTACTGTTGGTGGGAATAGAAAGTGAATGGTATTGCTTCTGCGGAAAACAGTATTCAGGTTTCTCAAAAATTCAATAATAGAATTTCCATATGATCCAGTAATTCCATTTCTGGGTATGTACCCCAGAGAATTGAAAGCAGGGACTCAACCAGATACTTGTACATCTATGTTCATAGCAACACTATTCCCAACAGCCAAAAGTATGAAACAAAAAAATGTCCATTGATGGATGAATAAACAAAATGTAGAGCAGAAATATAACGGAATGTTATGTGGCCTTAAAAAGAAGGGAATCTGACACAAACAACAACAGGGATGAACCTGGAAGACATGAGATGAAATGAATGACCCCCACACAAAACAACAAATACTGTATGATTCCACTCAGAAGAAGTACCCAGGGAAGTCAGATTCCTGGAGACAGCAGATAGAATGGTGGTTTCCAGGGCTGGGAGTGGAAGCAGAACAGGGGATTATTGTATAATGGGTAGACAATTTCAGTTTGGTGTGACGAATTATTCTGGAAATGGATGGTGGTGATGGCTGTCTAACATATGAATGTACTTAATAACCCTGAATGGTGCACTTGAAAATGGTTAAAATGATAAATTTTATGTATATACTAAGTAAATTGTTTTTAGATCGCTTTTTTTCCTCGGGCCTTTGAAACTGCGTGACAGTGAATTTGATGTTATTATCATACTAATCTAATCCTACCTAATAATATGATATGTAAAAATTGCTCCTACTGTGGAAAATCAAAGCCTGTTTGTAGATGTGGCATATCAAGACAACTTTAGTTACCAGAAACAGAAAGTCACACAAGATGGCTTAGACAATAAGGGGTTTACTGTCACACAAAATAAGAAATCTGGAGGGGGAGCTCTTGTAAGGCTGTTAGCTCAGGAAAAGTGATATCATCAGTCCTGAGTCCTCTATGCCCCACCCCCACCCCCTTAGCATGTTCTCCTCAGGGAAATTCCCCTCATTGCTACAAAGTGGATGCCAACATCCTGACATCACACGCAGATTAGTTAACATCCAACAACAGAAAAGGAGCAGCTGTTTTTTGCATCTCTTTTTGATAGTGAAGAACTCTTTTCTGGAAGCCCTTCAGCTTACTTTCATGTCTCATTGTAAACCAATCACTGGTGAGAGAAATGGTACCACCATGAGAGACAGCATGGCTAGTTAGGATTGTCTGAGGCAAAGGGGGATGGAGGATGCTGGAATGAAAACGGGGTGTGTCACAGGTGAGAAGAGCAACATAGACAACCAGTAGGTCACAGCCAAGCCTTGACTCTTGTTAGAAGTATAATCCTGGGTAATTTACATAAATATCTCTGTGTCTCAGTTTCTGTCACTACAAATTGAGGGTGACAATACGGTCTCAAATGGGTGGTTGGGAGGATTAAGAGAGAGAATGTTTGCAAAGCACCAAGGACAGTGGTTTATACACACTATTATATTGAACATTTTTTCATGACAGACATACACAATAATGTCTCATAATTGGTAGCTATTATTGCTATTTTTCTTCTCAAAATGTGTGAATGCGCAGTTGCTCAGTTATCTTCTTTGCCATGCAGGTGAACATTAAAGAAAGACATGGTACCTAGATGAGGAACCACTGTGGGTTGAGGAATCCAGTTCTGTATGAATAAGAATCCTAGGATTTATTGGTTTGTTAGCATTGCCATAGCAAAATGCCAGAGACTAGGGGGCTTAAATAGCGGCAATTACTGTGTCACAGTTCTGGAGGCCAGAGTGTGAGGTCAAGTTGTTGGAAGGGCTGGTTCTTCTGAGGGCCATCCCAGGCCTCTCTCCTTGGCTTGCAGGTGGCCATCTGCTTGCTTTATCTTCAGATCATCTTCCCTCTGTTTGTCTGTGTCCATAATTTCTCCAACTTATCCAGACACCAGTCCTACTGGATTAGGGTCCACCATAGTGACCTCATTTTAACTTGATCATTCCTCTGAAGACTCTGCCTCCAATATACTCACATTCTGAGGAACTAGTGATTAAGACTCTAACATGTGGGTTTTGAGGGACACAGTCCAACCCTTAATGTAGGGTAAGGACCCCGTGGGTAAAGGATTGATACTGAAATCTGTGTTTCTGTAAAACCAAGAATGAGAATTCTCATGTTGTGGTACATGTATAACCCTATATCCTAACCATACCTGCTCCCTTCCCAAACCTCTTTATTTTGAATGGATTTGGAAATAATCCTAAATCCCACTCTGGCTGAGCAGGAGAAACTGGGTTATAATAACGGATTCTTGGAGAAACAACTTAGAAATAACTTGAGAGGGGCTATAGGAAACATGACCCTAGAAGGGAGAATAGACAGTCCTAATTGTTCATGTCTAATGAACATTTATTAAGCACTGACTGTGTGCAGGGCATGAGCACTTTATTCTGCATGTTGCTGTGGGCATGGGTGTACCTGGGTGAATGAGATGAGTCAACAGTAGTATCAAGGGATCTACTGACATTACCGATGTGTGAACCACTAACTAGGATATAAAGTGGAAGACAAAAGGTGAAGAATGAGAGAACAAACAATGGTTTGTAAGAGTGCAAGAAAGATAAAAATGAATCTGGGTGGAGAAATCTGAGTGAGATTTGAAGGAAGAAAAGGTCAGGGTGAGACATGTAAATGCGCTGGGAATCTTTGAAAGTACTGAATTTTGGGGAACTGACAAGTATAGTTGTAAGTTAGGTAGCTGCTTAAGGGAGGAAGAAACTGCAAGGGTGAGGATAAGGAGGAGCAGATCCATGAGAATCTTGGGGTTAGAGCTGGGGTCCTGCGCCCTGGGAGCCACTGTGTCAGGTTTGTAGCCATTTTCTGACCTTCAGATAAAACAGGAATAACTTGGAAGGGACTGAGACTCATTCTAAGGCAAGTCAAACACAACTGCCTGGGTACTGTGGTCTATAGGAGGAATGTTAGTGGGGCAAAAAGGGGAAATGCTATGTGATGGGCTGACCTTCGCCCAGTTCACGTTCACCATTTACTAGTCATGTCACATTGGGAAAGTTGCTAAAAGTCTCTAGGCATCAGTTTCCTCATCTGTAAAGTGGGGATGATCATATTACTTCCAGGGTTCATGCAAGAATGTGTATGGAAACACCACCGTTGGAGTTTAGAAATGCAATCTGGTACATAGACTATAAAGGAAGAATTCTTGTAATGTATTGATTTTGGTCATAGTTGATATCCTGGAGTTTTCTTGTCCTATAGCAGAATAATTTGTGTCCATTAAAACAAAGAAATATGTGGACACATCAGCTGGCTGTGAACAATGTTCATAAGGAGTTATGATGAATTAGATGGGAAAATGTTGAAAATGAAGTAGGGCTCTTTACTCCATCCCCTCTCCCAGAACACTCCACCCACTGGGAGGGAATAGCAGAGGAAGAACATTAAAGCAAGAAGATGCAGGAGCTCCATGGAGAATGGCCTCCTGCATTGTTCTGCCTGACCCCTACAGGGGTCTCACCTCAGGACGCTGCACAGAGGTTCCCATTTCTCCTCCTGACCACTAGAGGGGGTCCTGACTTGATCCTCTAGAATAGATCCACATGCAGTAGAAATAGACCACTTGGTTTGCTTGAGTTTCAATGAGGGCAAGTGGTGGCCAAGAGAGAGACAGTCCTGCAAAGGGGTTGGGTGAAGCTATGTCTGCAACTGGAGCAGGTATGGGGTGTTAGTTCAACATAGAGCAGGTGCAGGTTAAGGATGGAGTACAGAGGAATGGATCCTGGGCTCTGGCCCCAGAACCAACTTCTGGGGACCAACCAGTTGGGCAAGGCATTGGATTCAGACTTGGGACTTGAAAAATGGTGGTGGAAACTCCCAATTCATTTGTTCCTTTTCTTATGGATCAAAGCAACCATTCTGTTATCTGGAAGCATGTTTGATGGTCCAGTTAGATAGTGTGTCAAACATAGTACCTTTCTCATTCCCAACACCTACCAGAATAATAAGTCTTACAAAAACTAAGACTAAGACTAGTTTTTGTAAGGCCTAAAAATGAAAAAGTTTTGAAATATACACTATATTTAATAGTTATTATTAATAAACTATCTTAGAATAAGTATGGTTTAAGATATTTTAGACTTTTAAAAGATTATACACACTTTAAGGTGACTAATATATCCCATAAGGAAAAAGTAAATTTGCAGATCAATTTGGTTTAAACATCTATTAGGAGGGTTGGCTTATCATTGACAGCCTGAGACAGCTGTCTGAACGTGGGATCCTATTTCAATGTTTTTACAAAACTTTATTGATGCATAATTTACATATCATAAAGCCACTTACAAAACATTATACAAAATATAGAATTAAATGATTTTTAGATTTACTGGGTTCTACAACTATCATCCTAATTCAGTTTAAATTTTAACATGTAAAATTCAACCATTGTAACAGAAAACACACCAGCAGTATTGGGCTGGATTAGACTCTTTTGGGGGCGTCAAGCACTGAACCGCTTCACCTGTTTCCTTGTGCCAGTTTCTCTCCCTCTTTCTGGTCTGTCTCCCTCCTCTGCCTCCTTCTTAGTGTGTTAGGTGCTGAGGTACAATTTGAAAGATGATCTCTGCCCTCCCCGATCAGGAAAGCAGTCATGAAAAACGATTAAAGAGATCACCACATTCTTTTGTGAAAGTGTCATCCTTGATAGAAGGGCTGCCCTGTGTATTATAGGATCACATTTATCTCAGCTTCACACGAAGTTCTTGGAGATTTAAGAGCTCAGCTCAATAAACATTTATTGGGCACCTGTGCTCCAGGCTGCAGGTACAAAGATAAATAAGAACTCATCCCTGCCCCATGTAGGCAGCTTTAGTTCAACCCCAGGTGACTCAGCATCAATCCAATGCTACAGGTCTGACTGCTCTTGTGACCCAGTTCCAATATCTCAACCTTTGCCCATGGCAAAGTGCAGACCCCCACCTGCTCCCACCTTTGTGCCCCTTTGTTAACAGGAACGGGCTCCCCCTGCTTCCCGGCACTGGCTGCTCACTCACCCTCAGGTTGCAGCTCAGAGGCAGCTCAGTGCTGCCTGCCATGTCCGCTGATCTAAACTTTCCCCCAGCACACAGACTGTACAACCTCCTTCCCAGCTTTGTTTCCTCCCCTTAACTTTTTGACTTTCCAACATACAACTTATTTTATTTACTTCTTATATGATGTACTGTCTGATTCCTCCACGAGAATGTAAACTCTGTGAAGGCAGGAATTTGGATGTGTGTTTTCCCTCTGTCCTAGCCCCAAGGCTAGGTTCCTGGCACCTAGTCTATGCTCGATGAATATTTGTTGTATGAATTCATGGACACGTGAATCTCTATCTTGGTCCCCAGTGCTGAGGCACCACCCTGATAACTAGTTCTTCTAGACCTGGGATGCTGCCTTTATTCTCTCTCTTTCGCACACATGGGCTTTTGAGGTGCTGCCTGCCAGCTTGCAGCTCTGAACACAGCCTGGGCCTAGCTGCCTTGTTCCTGTAATTCTCACTGAAGAATCTGCTCTGACATGTTGTTGCCTGTTCCTCCACTGACTCAAACTGTTGCCCTGGTGCTGGCCTCTCACTAGTCTTCAGAACTTGCCTACCCCAGTCTGCCCCAGTTAATTAACCTTCTCCATGTGAGAGCTTTACAAGACTGGACAGAAGGCAGAACACCCATGATGCTCTGTGAATTAAAATACCAGCTAGTGGAACTGAATGACTAAGGATGGAAGTGTTTACTCCATACCACCCCGAATGCTTGAGTCCCCCCCCCACCCCCGCACCAAGAGTTGTTTTGAAAGCAGCTGGAAAAAAAAATAAAAAAAATCTTGATACATTTTGGAATCATTACTGATTCCTGAAATTAGCTTCTTAAAAGTAATATTTAAAGGCACTCTTGTATAATTGTAATATTTCTAAGCTCAACTTTGCTAGTAAAATCTTGGAGTGTCAGAACTCACCTTCTTTATTCCAACCTTCTGGCCAACATCAGAGTTTCAAAATTCTCATTAGCTTCTCTATAAAAATATTTCTTTTTTCTTTCCTTAATTTGAGGCTTAAATATAGACTCTGGGAGTCTTCTACCATAGGCTTCTAAAACATGCAAAAAGCTTTTACCTCTCTCAGGGTTATAGCTTGGGACAACAAAGGGCAAGATTCAGAACCCCAGAGACAACTGATAGCTATCAAGTGTTATCTGTGTCCCAGTGACTATTTTTCTGTAAGTGCTTAATGACAGCATGTTTGGAGACCCCTTTGATGGGTTGTATTTGTGGGACATGACCAAGGTCATCTGAGTACAGTATGAATTTTAGTAGATCACATAAAGCTCATTGGTTTATTGGTTCATAGGGTTCCCTGACCCCTTTTAAAAAAGTTGTCTTGGCAAAAGCATTTCAATGAGCTACTTGGGGGAGGGAGAACGCGGAGTTCTTTACTCGTGTTAGAAGGCTCCATTCCAGCAGCTGGGGACAGGCTGCACGCTCTGCTGGAAGATGTGGGGATCATTCCGTTGAGCCTTGCTGCTGGAGACCAGAAAGGTTGCCTGGCGGAACTTCACCAGAGTAATAGAATAGCGTTTTAGGTTTTCATTCTGCAAGGAAGTCTTTTTAAGAAAGGCACCGAAGGGCATGGTAATCATCCCTCTACCTGCGACCTTACTCCTCCATTCTCCCTCTTTGCAGCTAACTCAAGAGGCAGACGGTATCTTTGGATCTTGGGGGAACAGACATTCTAAGCCCCGTCCCTAAGGTGGGAGTTTGGGTTAAGGAGCGCGACAGGGTGGGCCCCGACGTCCTGGTGGTTTGTCCTTCCTGGCAACCCTAGGTCTTGCATCTCCTTGCTCCCCTTTCCCCGTCTCCCATTGGAGGGGTCAGGTAGTGGGGTGTTCATTCGAGCCTCTTTGGAAAGTAGGGCCTCAGCCTGGCTGGACTATGTGAACTTTTAGGGGCAGCCAAAAAGTGCCTGCGGTGACGCGAATCCAGGACGGTTTCTGGAAACCAGACGGTCTAAACTCCTCCCCCTCGCGGTCTCGGGTAGCGAGCAGCAGACTGGGCCTCCCGGCCAGCCGAGGCCCCCGGCTCGGCCCCGCCTCTGGTCCCAGCGGAGCTCGGCCTTCTTTCACACCTGATTCCAGCTCAGGTCCTGCTCTCGCGCTGTGGGAAGGACAACGTCGAGGTCCTGGCCGAGGGTGGGCGCTGGGGGCCAGGCCCAGGGAGCGCGCCAGGGAGGGAGGGCAACCCCCGCTCCGGGGGAGATCGGCGATTCAGAACGGACAGACAGAAGTCCCGGACAAGCAGGGCCCGGGGGTTGGGGCCGGGGTGGGGGGGAGGAGGTGGAGCCGACGGGAGGGGCGGTGCCGCGGGTCTCAGAGCCCGGCCTCCCGCCCCCACCCACTCCGGCGTTTCTGTCTCGGTGACACAAAAAGCTCCCGCTCGGCGCTCCGCTCCTGGCTGCGGTGTCCGACCTATAAGGCGGAGAGCGCCAGGGCAGGGCAGGTGGGGCAGCCGCCCGAAGGGCCGGGCGGGAGGCTGGGGCTGCAGGCGCCGCCCCGCGGCTCGCGGCTCGCGGCGGGAGGAGCGGCGGCCGCCGGCCCGCGGCGCGCGTCTGGCTGTGGCTGAGCGGGGCGGACGTGCCCGGACCACCCCGCGATGCTGCCGCCGCCGCTGTAGCGAGCGTCAAGCCCGCAGCGGAGGAAGGTCAGTGAGTTTCGGTTTGTGTCTCTGCCCCGGCCCTCCCCGGGTCCGGGGCGCAGAGGGGCGCTCAGGGATGTCTGCGCCCGCCCGGCGGCCGCCCCGGGAGACTAGTGCAGCTGCCGCCGGGCGTAACGGGGTATCTCGTGGATGGGGGTAGCAGGGCCGCAGGGATCCCGGGGGCAGCAGCGCTGGGCCCGGCGGGGGAAATGGTCCCGGGAGTTGCGTTTCTCCCGAGCGCCGGCGGAGTTGGGCAGGCTGCGCGGTCAGCGGCTCCACGGAGTCCTCAGATGCCCCCTGGAGCTCCCGTCCGAGGGAGCTCGCCTCGTGCCCGCGCCGCGCGCGCGCCGCTGGGGGTGCACGTGCGTGCGCGCCTGCCCCGGCTGCACCCCCGGCCCTCATACATCCCGGCTGACCTCTCCGGGTCCCCTCCATCTGCGCCTTCCCCACCGCTAGAAGTTGCCCTGGAGCCCTTCCCGCAGGAGAGCACACAGTGGTGGGCCAGGTGTTGGGGGTCTTTTGTGCAGACACACGTGCCTGGGGAGCCTGCTCCTGGAAGGACAGCGCAGGACAAAGCAAGCTGGACTTGGGGGGCGGCGCTCGGGAAGGAGCGGTTCCCGATCCCTCCTGGGGTGGGGGTGTGGTGAGGGGAGCGCTGAACGGTTTTGGAAGGAGTAGAGAAATCGGCAGGACAGTGTGACAGTGACTTGACGAAGTGGCCGACGGTGGCAAATGAAGGGATGCTTGCGAGCGCAGCGCTGGTGTGTCTGCGAGGGTGACTGCGCGCCCGATTGCCCAGTGCCAGCTTCACCTAGTGTATTTTGCCAGGATGTTCTCCACCTCTCTGGTTTCTTCCTGAGGGATGACTGTTGCTAGTGGAGGCTCCACCACCAGAGGGGAACTTGGGGGCAGGGGAGACTGCGGAGGAGGGGAGGTGGTTATTTATCCTATAGAGACAATTAGGGGCTGTGACGCCCCCTTCCTGGCCCGCCAGCCCTCCACACCTCAGCCGCCTTGCTCCACCTCCCCTCTGGCCCAGGGGCGCTCGGATTTCCTTCTCCGCTGCGAGTGCCTAACCCTTCCTGCGCGTATTCATTCCATCCACTGCAGGCTGAACAAAGCTGTGTCTCAAATGTGCTTCTAGCTTGTCAGCCTCTTGCCTCCCAAATGCGTACCATTTCCACTTGATGTCATCACGCAGAAGGGGAAGGGACTCGGAGACAGATTCAGGTAACCCCCAACAATCTGGGTAGCTGCCTGAGTGTCTCTGGGTCATTTGGGCCAGCAGTGCTGGCTGAGGGCTGTTTGGGTGGTTTCTTCATCAACATCATTCCTATCAGTGCGAAGATGTGGGAGCTGCTAAAACTAGCGGTTGGGAGAATGGGATCGCAAATGACTTTATTCCTTCCTTTTTGAAGAAGTCACTGGGGGCAAGGTGAATTTGGGGTTGTAGAAATTCTAGTCGGTTGATAGAATCAATACATGGACAGTTGAATCTGAATGTGGGGTTTGGATATATGCCTGCTTTCCTATCTGTAATAATATATTTTGGCCTCAGACTATAGGTGTGGTATCCTTTGTTGAAAAGGTGTCATTGTAAGGCTGATTATGCCTTTGATCAGGGCTCAGTGAGGGTATTGGTCACATGCAGTGACCTTCTTTCTCCCCTCCCTTCCTTCCAATAAATAGTGTTTGCAACATCAAGAGAGCGGGGCTAGCAGTAAATACTGGGAGGCAGGGGAGAGAGCCGTTGGTTGGGGGGGGAGCGGAAAGAGAAAAGAGACAAGGGAGCTGGAGTGAACTTTCCATTTATATAGCCATGAACCATTGCACTCTCATTCTGCATTTTATCTTTAGGTTATTGGTTCTTTCCCAAACACTCTGGACTGTTCTTTTCTTTCCAAGGATAGTTCTGTTTTGATGTCAGCCTAACCAGCTCTGGGGTTATCTTGATGAGAGTGCAATGAAAATGTAACCTTCAGACTTCTCAGGACACTTCGGCATTGGGATTTTCTCCTAGAGGGCAGGTCCTGCGTATCCAGCACAAGTAGCAGGGAGCAGGAATGGTCATGGAAATGGACTCGGGGGTTTTCTTGCAGGAAGACAGCTGAGGGCCAGAGGCTACTGGGGCTCTCTTGTACATTGCAGCAGAGGCATCGCTGTGGCATCTACAGCACATTTTCTCCCCACCCTTCCTCTCCTCCCCAACCCCTTGAAAATTAAAGTTAAAAAACTTGAAAGATTTGTCATTCACCTCTAGGGTAGTTTTGTTTTTAAAGGTGACTTTAAAAACATGAGTGACATTATCATTTATCCTTCTACTATAAGTGTATTAAAGAATTACTAGGGAAAGTAGATGCTGTCTGGTCCCAGCTGAGACAAAGGCCAATGCTTTGGAAAGATCAGATTAGTAACATGCTGATAGGATAGAGGTATTTTGACAAGTAATTTGATGTCAACAATAATGTAGGGTGTGTACTGTGTTGCTGTAAGAAGAAAAACCATGGGATGGGATAATAGGGAACGTAATAAAGCAACAGAAACAAGGGTGTGGTTTAAAAAAAAAATAGAATAAATACTTCACACATAAAATTCCATATGGGAAAACAGCTGCCTGCACAAGTAGATGCACGTCCAAGAACAAAGATAGCCATAGTGCAATGTTAGATTTCCATGTGGCTTTCAATTGTGTGCACTAATAAATCACAATAAAGTGTTGTGTTGATGCTTTTTGCTTTGTTTAAATGAAGGCTCTCCACCCCCAGATGTGTGCAATAGTGTGTTTTGGCTTTAGGTTGGAAGAGCCCCAGAGGTTATTAGACTGACCTTTGCCTCCAGTCCTTTGTGCAGTGTTCATTCATTCATTCAGGAGATGTTTATCAGCACCTGATAGATAATGGGCTCTGTGAAAGGTGCAGAGTGAGGTGGGTGGCGAGACAGAGACACAAAAATAAACTGCCTTCAGGGAGCGTCTGAAGAGATGGAGAAATGAAGACCTGAACCTGGTTAAGTTATAGAAGGTAGAGAGAGATGAAAAAAGGTGGGATTGAACTTGTGAGGAGGGAGAATATGACCATCCAGACTTTGCTTGAATGCCCCGTTCATTAGGAGACTCACTGCTTCCTAAATGTCTGGCCTGTTGTCAGAAGATGGCCTTTTCTTTGTAGCCTTTTAAAGTCTCCTAGATCCCATAGGGCTGATTCCACCAGTACTAAGAGGTCACTCTGTTTTCATCCCTTATTCCCTCAGAGTTGTCTGTACCAGTCTCTCCTGTTGGCACCTTCGGCCTTTCAAGATAGCATTCAGTGCCTGCTGCATCTGAGTCTTGAAACAAATTCTGCTTTTCTGTATTATCTGATGTAGAAAACAGAGAGGAGGGGATACTATTGCAGGTTTTTCTCTCTTTTTTAAACAGGGATGTCTCAGCAAGACAGGTTAGGTTATGCTGCAGTAACAAAATACCTCCAAATCCTGGTGACGAAATGCAGTTTCTCTTTTCCATGCTATGTCCAGCATGGATGGTAGTTGGGCTCCACCCACTGCAGTCACTCAGAGACTCAAAATGTTGTTGGCCTTGTCTAGATGTGGGCTTGCAAGATCCCTGCAGCATTGGGATTGGTAGGCTGCAGGGTCATGGTCTAGTACTATGCGATCCACACACAGGTGAATTCCATCACTTTGGCCAGTACTGGGCATATGATCCCATTTCATCACAATTCAGTAGTGCTTGTGCTGAAAAGGGGAGAAGCGGATCCAGGCAAGCAGCACTAGTGACTTCCACAGTGATCTGGCCTAGGCAAGGGTAGAAAGTGTGTCCCGTGGGACCTGTCTTGGTGCTTGGTAGGTATTGGATGTTACCTGAGTATTGGCTGAATAAATGAGTGGTAAACATCCTAAAGAATCCGGTCCTACCCCAACCTGTTACTTACTTCTAGGTTGATATGGTATTTACTAACATGGTTGTACGCTTGTCATTGGTCATCAAATAAAAGGATTATAATCCTGTCTGTTTGCCTGCTCTGAGTTCTTGTTTACTGTGAAGTTAAAGGCCATTTGGTATTTCCAAGGCTGGTTTAAGGAGGCCGTGTGCTTCGCATTATGTAACAGAGAGGTGTTCTTGCAGACTTTCTCTTCCTTACCATCTGCCTCTTGTCTAAGACTTCCTGAGTTTGTTTGGATCAGCCCAGGGTGGAAAAAGAGTGGCAGAGGGCCTAACGTCACTTGGGAGACCTCCTGCAGCAAACCCTGCAGGGCAGCAGATAAGATCCAAAGGGGGGCAGGAATGTGTTTAGGGTAACCTCAGGTCACCCTCTTATTACTTTGATATTTAGGAAAAGCAATTTGGATAAGAGGCTTTTTCTGGTCACAAGATTAATAGAACACCAGAGAGTTCTGGGGTATTTGTGCTTCCATCGGCAACAGTGTTGAGTGGGAAGGTGCTAAGTTTTAAAGTCTTACTCTCCCTAGAAGAGGTGAAGCCTGGGGAATCGGCATTGTCAGATGCTCTGGACTGAGCAGTTTGTGACTTACAGAGAGATTTCACTTTGGGAAGAGCCGGTCACTCATGCATCTTTGTTTACATTGCGGTGACTGCATGCACGCAGTAGAATTGTTCAGATTTGATAAGTATCCTGAGCATAAGCATGGAATTTAACAAAAAAGGATTGCCTCTGGCTCCTTAATCACCTTGATAAAGTCACTTTAGTAAGGACAGCTCTCCTTATGTAGAAGTGATTATCATAAACTAACTGTTGGTCCCCTAGTCACAGTGACTGAGGGAACATTGGTATCGACCTAATGATGTAGAGGCTACCCTCTGGTCAGCTTCGTTTGAGTGACAAGGTATTGCACCAAAGGGATTTTGAATTGGGAGATGAGCGGCCGGGAGACCAGCAGGAAGAACAGCCACTGACAGGCTGGAGCCCATTCAGTGTCCTTGGGGGATGGTTTGAGGCCTGGGCCCAGCCTGACAGAGAAGGAAAATGAGACCCTGTGGGACTAATCTTGGGCTATATTTGGGAAGCTCCAAAATGCATTTCTATATTTTGTTTGGCTTCTGGGTCCTTACCACTTTAAGTGCAAATCAAAGTTTGCTAGTTAGGTATGGGACACTTGTGGTGTGAAAGTGGTTCCTGGCATTGCCCATCTCCACGACATCATGGAAACCAGAAAGGAGGAGCGTGTTGGTTTTCCTGTTCCTTCCCTTGAGGGTTCAGGAGTTCTACTGTGTATTCCGGCAGTCTGCCTCCATGATTGAAATCATAGTTGGGACAGAACAAGTGCAGATGCTGTTTGACTCACAGTAGGGTTATGACCACTAAACCCATCCTCAGTTCATTTAAAAATACTGCAAATAAAAAATGCATCACATACACCCAACCTTCTGAACACCATAGCTTAGCCTAGCCTAGGGTCCATGTGCCCAGGGCATTTCCATTAGCCTAAAGTTGGGCAAAATCTTTTATGACAAAGCCGATTTCATAATAAAGTGTTGAATGTCTGATGTAATGATTGAGCACTGTACTGAAAGTGAAAAACAGAATGGTTATATGGGTGCTCAAAAGACAAGTTCTGCTGAATGCCTATTGCTTCTGCATCATCATCAAGTCAGAAAATCCTAAGCCGAACCATTGTAAGTTGGGGACTCTCTATACTTGTTTTATGTTTGAGGATTTTGTTCTAGTTGACTCACTAACATTGTGGGATTTAGAGAAGGAGGCCTCACCGGTGACCCACTTTTCTTCTGGTTCTCGAGGCCCATGGTTTCCAGGTCTAGACCATCTATGGCTACTGAGGCCTGGAGCACATCCTTTGTGGAGTTGCGGGGACTGTTTGTGATCTGTCAGGAGTGGGAGGCATGAGTTGGAAAAAGTGCCTCATTTACTACTCCATGTATTAATTCCTGCATAAATAAAACTCGTTGCAAACATTCTGCGTGATGAAACTTATTCTAACATCACACAGGCTTCCTGCAGTATCAGACCTTCGTGCAAAGGAGTTGATTGAATGAAGACATGTTACTGGTAGGTGCAAAGTTACCATGAAGTGAAACCTACAAATGCTGTGTTCTGTGCTTGTATTTTCTCTCTGTACACCCCGTGTCCCCACGGTCTCATTCCCACCTACCAAGGAAATTTAACTTTCCTGGCTTCGTTCTGATCTATAAATTCAGATAATCACAATTACTGCCCTCCTCGCCGAGGCTTGCCAAGAATTGATGGGATATAGGGAACATTATTATTAATTTTGCTATTCTGCTTATTAACAGAGTAACTGTCCTTCCCTAGCAGCAGTTCTTACATCTTCCTTAATTTCTACGTCCCCTGCCACATTGTAGCTGAGAACCTTATTTCTCTGTGGGCTGTCATAGTGGTCACCCTCACTTCCTGACTTTCCCACCCCCAATCCATATTACAAAATATTGTCACTCTCAGAGCCATTCAATCCTTCATTCCCTCACTTAATGACCTTCAGTGGCTGCTGTTTTTCTTGGCAGAGGCAGCTAAAATTCTTCAGTCTTTTTTTAAGAGGTATCCCCAGCTTGATGGGATACTTCCTTTCCAACCTCCTTTTGCTCTTGACTTTAAACCACCACATTGGCTGGGACAGTTAATCCTCTCTTCCCTCAAAATGCTTTGCATAGCCTCTTTCTTAGTTCTAGCACATTCTGTGGCCTAAAATGTCCTCCCTCTTTCTTTCTTTCCATCCTATTGTTAAAAGCTCAATTCAGTTCTTAATGCTTCTAAAAAAGTTTAACTCAATCACTTTAGTCCTTAGCAATGTTTTACTTCTATAGAGTTCTCTGGCAAAATTGCCTACATCTCTCATATCATTCATTCATTCATTCATTCTATAAAAGGTACTTGTCATGGATTGTCTTATATTAATCACCTAAGACTGAAGTATCTTTTTCTTTCTGTTTAATTGAGAAAGAACAGGAATCCCACTCAAGGTAGGTTTTATATAAATTGAAGTGTTTTAAAGACAGTCCAAGATGTCTTTTGTCATCAAGCCACATATCACAAGTGTCCCAGTGAATGAGGTCCTTCCAGCCATTTGTCCTTCCAGCCATTTGCTCACCTGGGACCTGCGTAGTTGGGGAGAGGTCAGGGGCCAAAGTTCCCTCAAGGAGGGCCTGCAGGCTGCAAGATGTAGCAATTCTAAACTAGAGAATCTCAGTTCTCTCCCTTAAAGATAAGGAGTTTATGAGGTTTGGCCCCATTTTGTATTTGTTACCATGTTTATATATGAACTTAATAAATAATCGTTGGTAATTCCTTAACAACACAGAAATGATTTTGATGCAATGTGGTAAAGCGATTATAGACAATTTTGGTCTGGACTCTTTTTTTTTTATTATTAAATCATAGCTGTGTACATTAATGCAATCCTGGGGTACAACGTGCTGGTTTATATACAATTTGAAATATTTTCATCAAACAGGTACACATAGCCTTCACAGCATTTTCTTAGGTATTGTGTTAAGACATTTGTATTCTACATTTAGTGAATTTCACATGTACCCTTGTAAGATGCACTGTAGGTGTGGTCCCAGCCATTACTCTCCCTCCACCCATCCTCCCCACTCCCTTCCCCTCCCTATTCCTTTTCCCCATATTCTTTGGTCTGTACTCTTAAAGGAAGTTCAGAAGAGAGAAGATCATTTTTAGAGCTTCTCCTACTTGCATTAATGATTACATGTTGAATCAAATTAGAATTACCAGGCTGCAGAGTGCATAGCAATGTTTGAGAAGTGCCTGTTTTCATTGACAGGCATCATTCTAACAAAACTAGAATTTTAATTTCTATTTGCCTTGGCCCCACCCCCCATACAAAAGAAAGAAAAAGAAAAAAACCTCTCTTTGGGGACAAGCAGCAACATTGAGAATTTGCACCCCATCAGGCCATCTTACAGTCTAAGGGAGCAGACTATGACATCTGTGTTTGATGTGATTGGGTGATGGTTCCACATAACTGACCACCTGTCTCCCTTCATAGTTAACTTGAGGCATCAATACCCTTGTGATACACATTCATCTGCCTTATCTCACCTCTTTTGATTTTGGAATATTCATTCACATGATAGAAACTCTTCTTTGATACTTAACTCTTGATCATTATAGAAGTACTATTATAAAAGAGAGAAATATGTTCAATTACTTGGAGAAAATGGCTGGGAACACACTAACATTAAAATAACACTGTCAGTGTACTTAGTACTTATATGAAGTCAGTAGATGATCTAATTTATGCCCACATAGGAGAAAAACTCATTTCAATTCAAGTTGTGGGGAGAGGAAACAAGAAAAGGAAAGGGGAGGTTTGGGGTGCTCCTATGAATGTGTACAATGTAGGGGTGTATGGCACACCTTTTGGGTGCTGAACATAACTACAAAAGGGACTCTACCTAACAAATTCAAATATTGTGACTTGGTTGTTTGTACCCTCATATTAACCTGAAAAAAAAATAACACTGTTAGTTGGAAGGTCAGTAAATGGAGCCCTTTGTTTGCTATGATATTCTTTTGCAGTTGTGTTGCTCTGGGGTAGGCTTGCAAATTGCTTCCCTGTAGGTTAATAATATGAGATTAAAAATGGTTAGAGAACACGTGGATATATCTTTGTACCTTGGAGAATTTGTCCCTTTGTCACATGAGACATAGGATTACTGTCATTTTAGGGGAATAGTAAGTAATACAGAAACCTGTGGTAGGGATCCATTTAGTCACCTGTTGTGATGGGTAAAATAGCATTTCAAACACTGAGCATTAACGAATTAAACCACATATTGGTTAAACAATTATATTCATTAAATTTATTCAAATATTATCTACTTTTTGCTAGGCATAATTCTAATAAAAATCTCCACTTCCTAGCTTCATGTATGTACTTAAGTCATAATTGATTTGATTACTCTGCTGTCCCCCTGGAATGACAAAGCTAAGAGGGTAGAGAATAAAAGAAATGCATCTGGTGATCTTCTTTCTACGGCCCTCCCCATTAGGTGCCCACCTTACATGGCCCTTGTTCAGGTGAGAAGTTAGAAACATGGAATTTTTAGAGCTATTTGGGTTTGACTTTAAATTTCAGCTCTGCCATACGACCTTGAATAAACAAGGTCAGAGTGAGCTTTGGTTTCTTCAGCTGCAAAATGGGAAGGAATCAACCCTTTGAGCTGTGGTGAGAGTAAGAGAGGATTTCTGAAGTGCTTAGCGTGTTGCCCTACATTGTAAGCACTACATGCAGGGCAGCTATTACTGATGTCCATGTCACTCAGCATCTACCATCCACCAGTCTTATGCTCAGTCCTGGAAATACTGGGAGGAATAGGCATTCTCTAACCTGAAGAAGCCCTTAAGCTAGCCCAGGAGATAACCATGTCCAAGTAATGACAGCCGTCAGCATTTACATAAGATTTTCTTTTGTATGTTGTTATCATTGGAGTCTTGTCATGGGAAAGTCTTTGTAAAGCTTTGTTGAAATGAGCTAGAGTTTAAAATGATTGGCCTTCTCAGGAGGAACTGGAGAAAGCTGGAAGAGAGCTGGCAGAGGAAAGGCGGCTGAGAAGAGGTCCCGAGCCATCCTGGAAAGATCCTGGTTTCCTTTCCCCTGTGGCCTCACCTTCCCCAGGTGCAGACAAGGACCACTTGCAATGGACGCCCTCTTTCCTAGGGTCTGTTTTCTTGCAGGTGGGTGGGGTGAACCCTGAGTTTTCCATTAAGAGCATAGCTGTATCATGGAACTTTCCATTTTAAAACCAGAATAGTCCCAAGAGAATTAGGACAAGTTGGTGACGCTTCTGTCTTGTTCCATGATAGTTGTTCAGCATTCCTGAAGCAGTTTTGTGGACATTTAATGTCATTAGCCATACAGCCATCCTCAGGGAGGAAGCAGAGAATGAGATGGAAGAAGCCATCATGGCTTTGTCAATTCCTTTATTTAGGAATCTGCATTTTGGAATGGAATCTTTATTATTATAATTAAAAAGAGGATTCTTAAATAAAGACAAGGAAACTAGGCTATATGACATACAGTTAGTGTGATCTTTAGAAGGTCTCCTAAATAGCAGTAGTTGCCCAGCAGGGTGATTGCCTGGGACTTGGTACACAGTAGGCACTCAATAAAGACTTGTTGCAATGATGAAATCAGTTTCTTCTTTTGAAACAACATTGAGGGCTTCACAGAGATGTGGGAGGGGACTCTGAGAGCTACATTTCAGTTCAGTCCAAGATGCTGATCATTGCAGGGGTTGAACCAGTCTCGGCCATGGTCTCTTTGGGCCCTTCTGTAGCTAATTTGAAAATACATGCATTTAAATACACCCCAGGTTTCTTGTGCTGATGTCTGGCACGTGTTTATGTAAGAGCTTGTATTCTTCTTGACTGCTTTTTCTTCTTGGTAGAATCACGTGATGCTAGCTGACTAATTACCCAGTCTTTTATTCGAAACTAGTGTGGGTGCTTCTGGAACATGCCCATGTGTAAACATGATGGTAGTGTGGGCTGGGTGCGTGTGGACTCAGTTGCCCTCTCAGCGATTCCAGAGGGATTTCATGTTGAGTCTGTAATGCCAAGTGGGGTTGGGAAGGGAACCAGGCCTGGCTCCACCCCAGAGCACAGATCCAAAATCTGAAGTGGGCATTTCCTTTGAATGTTATGTCGGCGCTCAAAAAGTTTCAGACTTTGGAGCATTTTGGATTTCAAGATTTGGGAATTTTGGATTTGGGATGTTTACTCTATAGTATACTCTCTTTTCTTCAATAGTGGAGCCAAACCCATTAAAAATTAATTGTTCATGCACCCTTGGGCTGATAACAATACTGGCTCCACTTGGCCAGCATTCCCTCTCTCTGAATCTTCATTACTAACAAGAAAGACTGATGGAGACTGATAAGGCCCTTAGAGGAGTCTTGGATTCTTCTAATATTTAGCAGATGGCTCAACTGATAACCCTTTGTGTTATGTTTTTCCTTGGGACCTGCAGCAAATTGCCAGGAACAGTAGTTAGATTGTTGGTTGCCATTTTTGTAGATCTCATGCACATACCTGAAGTAGGACCTGAAAGCAGCTGGCAGACACTGTGACTCTTTCCCATGTAATCATTATACACACCAAGATGTGCACTCAGTATTCACCATGTTACTGGTAAGCCAGACTTCTTCATAGTCTATTACTTCACCTAATAATAAGGTAAATAGCTTGTCCATGGCAGGAGAATCTTTTAGGCAAACAGAATGCATTTAAAAAATTGCCTTTATTTCTGTATATGATGTGCTAAATATTAGTTCAAAGAGTGTTTCCCTGGAGAGTAAGTACAGGTTGAGAATCCCTTATTTGAACTGCTCAGGTGTTTTGGATTTCGGATTTTTTTAAATTTTGTAATATTTTCGTTACACTTAATATTCCAACAGTATATTTACTAGTTGAGCATCCCAAATATGAAAATCCAAAATCCAAAATGGATTTTGAATGTCATGTAGGCCCTCAAAATTTCAAATTTTGAAGCATTTTAGATTTCACGATTTGGGAATTTTGGGTTTGGGATGCTTACCTCATAGTTTACTCTGTTTTGTTCAATATTGGAGTCAAATTTATGAAAAATTAGTTGTTCTTGCACCCTTGGGCTGATAACAATATAATAAGATAGTTGAGGATTGCGTGTCAAGGCAGTCATAGCATACAGGCATTTCTGTAGGAAGTTTGTTAATTTTCAGTGAACTATGTATTCTCTAAGTAGGAAATAGGAATATGTCAGATTTTACCCCAAGTTTATTTTACCTTATTTGTAGAGCCTATCTGTAGAGATGCCAAATCCTTTCTTTACTGCTCTTTAAAATAACGTTCCCTTACAGTCAAGTGCAGTCTGCAATGAACTTGAAAAAGGGATGTTATGGGGAAGATGAGTCAATTAGGCTTTCTCGCCTGAAGGCCAGATTATCTTGAGTAACCTTGATCAAGCTGGCAGGTGCTGTGTTATCTTAAGTAATTGTCATTGGTGCTCCATTCAGAGCTGCTGTTGTTCTGGTCTCTATATAAGGCTCGGAGGCTTTCCACCTGTGTGGACTTCGCAAGGGCCAAAGCTTCTTATACTAGCTCCCCTGCCCTGCTGGCTGAATGAAAGCAGATGTCTGGTGCCTGCTTGCTGGCCGCCAGGAGTTGAATTAAGGGCATGTCACAACTACCTTCAGCTCCTTGGTTTTTCACTCATCTATTGGAATCCGAACCTCCTTAGCCTCAACCACTGGCATGACGGAGGTCATCTTGGCAATCTAGAATTCCTTGTAGATGAAGAGGGCAGTGATAATCAATTTTGAATTCCCAACCTGATTCAGTCTAGTTCTGGCTGCCTCAGCTTTTATTTGATTCCATGTCTTTGACTATTGCAAAAGGCTATGCCATTAGTTTCTGTTACCCCTTTTAGTAAAGGTGAATGTGATATCACTTAGACCTTAGAAAGAGGTTGTTTGCCTGCAAACTAGAATTCTCACCTCACTATCGGAGGATGCAGTTCTCAATAGGTTCATTGTCCTCTGGATTCTGAAGTCTGCTTCTCTCATTTTTTATTTCTCCCTAGAGATTCTGACTTATAAAGAGACGAATTTCTTCTTTTTATGAGGCTTTTGAGTGTGAGGAGACTGGTTTCGTTCAATATAATCTATAGTACTTAACAGCTAAATACACTTTGTTTTCCCAAAGCTGATCACGGTGAAAATAAGTAGAGAGAAACAACAGTTTGAGGGAGGAAGAGTGAGTAAAGAGAAGAGTGGGAGTAAAGAATGGTGTAGGTGTATGGCATTTTTTAAATTCAATTTTAGCTTCAAAATCAAGAACAACTATTGTTTACATGGTAGTGCTGGCCTCATAATTAAAAGGATCTTGCCTAAAGCAAATTGAAGTTGTTATTAACAGTGTTCTACCAAATGATATGGATCTTTATTAGATATTTTCCTTCCCAAACTATGCTGGATTTTACAATGTATTTCATGAGAACTGAAGACAATCTTGGGGGGAGGGAAGTTAACTGTAGTATGAATATAATAGTAGATAGTGTTGGTTATGGTGCTTCAGGTGCTTTAAGCCTAAAGTGCTTTAAGCATGTTATCTGGGAGGCGGTAGGACCTGGAAAGATCAGGTGACTTGTCCAAGATTACCCAGCGACTTTACACTAGAGCTGGGATCTGACCCTGGGAAGTCTGCTGTGGAGCCACACTCATAACTGGGATTAGGAGTCAAAGGAATTATGAAGATTGGTTCAGTGTAACAATTTAGGGAGAGATCTGACTTCTGCACTGGCCTGTCTTTGGGAACAAAGATGGACAATTTTAGTCACCTATCTGCTTGAATCAGTTTGATGATGACTTAGAGGCAGTGTCATTAGATAGAGTGGGTGCAAGTTCTATCGGGAAACTTGCAGTTTGATTTCTAGCTCTTACCTGATCTTTGCCCTGTGCTAAGGTTTCAGTGAATTCTGGTGCTGCAAATTGTTTCTTGAAGGGTCACTTGACCAAAGACCAGTATAGGTAGTTGCCTGAGAGATTCAAACAGATGCTGGGAGCTTATGACTTTTGTGAATACAGTACTAAAAAACTAAACAGAAAAACATTTTAACAATTCTCTTCCCCTAGGTAAGTGGAGAAAAATCATACCCTTTCACATTTCTATTCCTTTGTTCGTATAGTTCTCTTTTCCAGGGATATTATTCCTCCCTGCCCTGCTTCTCCTCCCACCAAAAAACATATCTTAATGAAAAGTCCTAAGTACTGGATATGCAGTTATCCTTCAGAATCCCTGGGGATTGGTCCCAGGACACCCCTCAGTTACCAAAATCCATGGATGCTCAAGTTCCTTATGTAAAATGGACTAGGATTTGCATATAACCTCTACACATCCTCCCATATAATTTAAATCATCTTTAACTTACTTATAATACTTAAGTCAATGTAAATATTATGTAAACATGATGTGAATGCTATGTGAATGTAAATATAGTGATAATGTGTTATATTGCATTGTTTAGGGAATGACAAGAAAAAGAAGCCTATGCTTGTTCAGTGAAGATGAGTTCTTTTCTGTCTTTCTTTCCTTTTTCCTGAATATTTTTCATTCTCAGTTGGTTAATTCCAGGGATGGAAAACCCATGGATTTGGAGGGGCAACAATACTCCCTTTAAGACTCCATTTCCATTTCCCTTGCTCTGTGTATCCTTCTGCAATTCTCTTGGGCAGAGTTAATTTTCCTTTTGTTCATTCTTTTTAATCGCACTTACCCCATGTGATAATTCTGCTTATGTTTGCCTCTGCTGCTCCATCATGAATTCTCTGACTGTAGGGACTGCCAACATTTGAGTGTATGTGCCCTCCAAAATTCACATTGGAACTTAACCCCCAAGGTGATGGTATTAAGTGGGGGGGGCATAAGAGGTGATCAGACAATGGGTGTCCCACCCCTGTGAGTGGCATTAACACCTTTATAGAAGAGGCTTCAGGGAGCTGCCCAACCTTCCTTCTCTTCTACCGTGTGAAGACTCAGCAACAAGGTGCTGTCTTGGAAGTAGAGATTCCTTTCCAGACACTGAATCCGCCAGCTCCATTATTTTGGATTTCCCATCCTCTAGAACGGGGAGAAATACATTTAAAATGTATTAAATGACCTGATCTCCAGTAGTTATAGCAACAGAAATGGACCAAGACAGAAACCTCGTCTTATTCAGGGGTTTGGATGAATGAATGGAGGTGCGAACAAGTAAGTGAATTAACAAGTGATTAACACATGGGTCTGTTGGACTGGTGAGGGTGCACATTGGT
This sequence comes from Perodicticus potto, assembly GCA_963574655.1. Lineage (NCBI taxonomy): Eukaryota > Metazoa > Chordata > Mammalia > Primates > Lorisidae > Perodicticus > Perodicticus potto. Next base: position 53,631 of record CAUYRH010111799.1, read on the forward strand.
GGGAAGTGATGGTGGACCTGAGCATGGACTTGTCACTGGCTGCAGCAGGGGGACTAATGCTCACCAACTCCCAGCATTTTGACCTTTGGGGCTGGATAATGCTTTGCTGTGGGGACACTGTGGGATGTTTAGTAGCATCCCTGACTCTACCCACTAGGTGCCAGTTGTCCCAGTTCAATCACAGATTTCTCCAGACATTGCCAAATGTCCTCTAGAAGCCAAAGTCACCCCCAAATGACAGTCACCGTACTATGCCACCTTCTGCCTCTAGGTGTGACCACGTGAATGGTTTTCACCAATGGGGTGTGTGTGGAAAGGAGAGGCAGTTCAGGGTGGGGGTGCCTTGTCCACACTTGTTCTCTTTCTGGTCTGCTGGATGGCTTCAGGAGGTCCAGGGGAGAACTCTCAAGCCTGAGGATGTGATGGAGTCACAGGATGGAAGGAACTGGTTTCTGAAGTGACCCTGTGGAGGAAAATCACACTTACCATGCTGCATTAGAATACGCCGTGAAGAAGAAATAAGCCATTGTTGCATTGGGCCATGAGATTTGGGGATGTTCATTCTGGCAGTCTACCCTCCTAACCTTCCCTGACAATGGAAACCAGCGCCCTTGCTGAAGTAACCTGCCAGTATTATAGGCAGTGAGTAAGAATAGAGATTCCAGCCAGCGGTGAAGAGCCTTTTTTTCTTTATTTGTTCTTGTATAGTATCAGCCTTATTGCTATAATTCTTATAATTTCTATATTTTATCAGAAAATATGATCTTAAAATTTGTTATTCCTACCACTCTAATAATTTTGACTTGTGAATACCGAGCAGCTTTGAGCTATAAATACTTTTAGTAAAAAGCAGTAAAATGTCAAGTCTACTAGCAGTTTTCATTTCACTGCGTACATATATGTGCCTGCAACACAAGCTCAAGTTGAGATATTTGTGGCAGTTTATGTTTAATGCATTTTCACATTTTGGGGGAAGAAAATGACAGATGTTGATGCCCTGCAGTCCCAGCTGTTTCCCACACCATTAATAAATCACTGTCTGATATTACGGTCTTTGAAATGGACTCTTATATGTTAGTCCAACTGAATACTGTGGATTAGTGTCCTTTAAAAAGCTGAACCCCAAAGCTTGCTCATCAGACTAAATTCAGCACACAATTCTAGATTTCTTTTGCAGCAATTAGTTGTATTTGTGGTGGTGTCTATGTAGAAGCACCCATCAAAATGCCTAAGTCGAAAGGTTTCATTTGGTGCCCATCTGGATGACAATAGTGGAGTTGTTTGGAGGGACAATGGCTGTTTGTGGAGGAGCCGTTGGTGGCTGGAAGCTTTGTGTTTGGTTCGGTGGTCTGTGTGCCTGTCCGGTGTGTATAGGATTTAATCCAGCACCTCCCAGGGGGCCACCACTGTGAGTTTCACCCTACCTATCTTCAGTCGAAGTCCCTGTTAGGAAGGACAATAAATCTGGCTTGATGAGAGGATGGTAAAGTCTCTCTTTCTAGTAAAACATCCTGCTAGGCATCTTTACTACCACATATCTGTTTAGTGTGTTCCACCGCCCCCCATATAAAACATTTGCACAGTAAACTAAGATGAGCCAACAGTCATGGCACTAATTATATGCCAGGGCTAGTTGTTTTGTTTACAATGTGTGCATCACCCTCACAATAATCCCATGGGGAGGGGACGAAGGTACTGGTAATACCTTTAACATACACGGGAGGAACCTGAGGTTCACAGAAGCCCAGTGATTTGCTCAAGGTCACAAAGCAATTAAAAGCCAGAGCTAAGATTAGAACCCGGCCAGGATGGCGCCAGAGGTGATGCTGCAAACCACGGCCTCCTCTTTTTCATTCTGTTAAGGACACTCACTTTCTCTGAGATTTCCTGTATTTTCATGACTTCAGCTCACATCTGCATATGGTGCTTAGAAAGAGTTATTGATATTATTGCTTTGTTTTTGTATGGGTTGAGCGTAATTTTCCAGTGTAGCTGTCGGCTGATGCACTTGTAATCTTCCATAACTCTTGGCATAATGCTTCCATGTCAGAAGCTACTTAATTAGTATGTTGATTTGATTATTTTTATACCGAGATGCTCCTTTGGGAGGTTACCATGTAGGATAAGAATACATATACAGGGATACACATGCCAGGTGGTACTGGATTAAATGGGGTTGGAGTTCAGAGGATTTTAGAATGGCTTCACGGGAAGGGTAGCAGCTGACAGTGCCCTTGAGGGTAGGTGGTAATTATCTGGACATGTGGGCTGGGGAGGGGGGCTGGGCACTACAGTGCAGTAAACAGATCAGCAACAGCATGGTGAGAGGGGAGTCACAGGGACCATGTCTTCGAACAGCAAATAATGCTTTAGGACAAGAGGATGAAGTGGGAGAGTGGGACAGTATGAAAAAGGATGGGAAAGGTTGGTGGGAAGGGAGATTGTAGGATTTATTTGGGAGGAAGGCATTGATAGTTTGGGGATTGGAGGAAGGTGTGGATGTGAAGCTGTATTTTCAAAAGAATAATCTGGCAGCAGTCAGTGTGGACTGCAGCAGGAAGGGACATAGGTGGGGCCAGAGGAGCAGCAGTAGGCCTGAGCCCCGGGGGAGAACAGCAGGACGGGGCAGTGTGGGTGACTGCAGGAGGCATCTCAAGACAAAAGGAGGAGAATCTGGGGGACCTTCTGAATGAGAGGAGGAAGGTATACACGTTTCAAGTCAAAGATAATGGGTAAATAATAGGATTACAGGGGAAATATCAGATTTGGGAGAAATCGGAAGTTCACTTAGGAAGGGCATTGAGTAGAGAGGTCAGAGCTGTACCCATGAGAATAATCCACGCCAAACGGTCATTCTAAATCTAAGGCTGGACCATGTTGCCAACAGGGCAAGAAACCCCTCTCGAGAGCTGGCTGTGAAAAGGCATAGGTCAGGAAGTTGGTAGGCACAAAGAAAAAAAATTATTTTCTGGAACAGAGGACACTGGCATGCATTGGAAACTAAAAGTGATGTGTTACTTACAGTTATGGTATAGCTTAATTTGCATGTATTACTCCCAAATTGGTTATGATTTCTCCTAGATTTAAAATACTGCCAATACTTTCCAGACTGTGTGTAAGGACTGTTTCTTACAGGGCCCTGAATAGAATGTTGGGAATCTGATAGGAAGACCCCCTCCTCACCCAAACTACTGAACTCACCAGGTCCTGGACAGTGCCCAGCTTGTTGTTTGTTTTTAATACCTGCCGTTCCGTTCTTCTGCTGTCCTTACATTCAAATCCTAACTCTTCCTTCGATATCCTGGTCATATCCCACTTCTGAATCCCTGATGTTCCCAGCTGAAAATGACATTACTGTCTCTACTATCCCCTGGGGATGGCAGCTGCTGGCTGATGATGGACGTGCATCTGTGAGGGCTGAGTCCTTCTGATACATCTTTGTGTCTCAGCCACCACGCTTAGTTTTCTTTTTCCACCAGTAAATGTTGGTGTGAACTGTTAACTTGCATCTTTCACTACTTTGTCCTGCTAAGGACTGCCGTGATCTAATGCTTTTTTTATATCTCCCATGCAATCATGGATATGGTATCGTCAGTGGTCCTGGTTGGTTGATTGAGGGCTGTGTCATCAAGAAATTTTCTTTCCTCTCTGTGCACACTTGCTACAACTTAGCAACTGAGTCTTGGATCTGTAATCAGAAGTGTACAATATTGGGTACCATATTTGTCTGCCGTTTCTTTACATTCATCTACTACTCCAAAGGCATATTGACGTCTGGATTCTCTTTGGTCAGTTAATGGGCTGTCAGGCTGTGGCGGAGGAAGTGGTTTGGGGGCAAACATGTATGGACCTTTGCCTTTGGTCTCATGTAAGGTGTTAGGGTAGGTTTTCAAGAACTGAAATGTGCTCAGGCCCAAGTGACTGGAACAGCAGTAGAAGTCTGAAATTAGTCTTTATATATATGTATATATTTTTTCTTTTTTTTGAGAAAGAGTCTTAATTCTGTCACCCTCGGTAGAGGGCCATGGCATCATCATAGCTCATGGCAACCTCGAACTCTTGGGCTCAAGCAATCTTCTTCCCTCAGCCTCCTGAATAGCTGAGACTACATGCACCCATCACCATACCTGGCTAGTGTTTCTATTTTTAGTAGAGACTGGTTTTTGCTCTTGCTCAGGCTGATCCTGAGCTCCTGAGCCTGGGCAATCCACCCTCCTCAGCCTCCCAGAGCACTAGGATTACAGATGTGAGCCACCGTGCCTGACAAGTGTCTATATATATATATTTTTTTGAATCATAGCTGTGTACATTAGTTCAATCATGGGGTACAGTGTGCGGGCTTCATATACAATCTGAGATATTTTCATCCGCCTGTTCGCCATTCATAAGATTTTCTCATTTACTGTGTGAAAACATTTTTGTTCTACATTTAGTAGTTTTCTAAGTGTCTGTATTTTTAAAATTAAATTAATTAGACAAAATTCACTCTGTGTATATGAGGAACGGAGGAGGCAGGGGCTTTACTTTTCCTTCCTGAGGTTTGTTTACTAACAAAGTCTCAGCTGCCTCATCAGCCTCAAATCCTCCCAGTAATTAGTACCAATTAGTGTCTGCTGGGCCCAGACTGTTCCATTTTCTCAGGAAACAAGTCCACTTTCCTTGGGTAGTGGAGAAAGAAGTTTATTTCCTCAGACCGGACGTTCATAACTGACTTTTGAATAATCAAAGTTTCGTACGTCTGTACAAAATGAAGCACGTGGTGGCAGTCACTTTGGTGCTGTGACACATGAGGCCCATCTATTTTTAAGTATGGAGATTGTGAAATTTTGAGTAAAAATTGTAAATATTAAACCTCTTTGATATTTGTGCTTTTATAAGTTAAAAAAAATTGCTAACATACTTGGCAATAACTAAATCCCAGGAGTTCTGCAACACGGTACGATAAAGTTACCCAATTTAATTCCTACAATAATTTAGGAGTAGTTTCTGTTTTTATTCCCATGTTTTGCTGGGCAGATAGAAGGAACAGTGAAGTTTAGTAGCTTGCTTGGGATTGTGCTAGTAAGTGGCAGAACGAGTGGCTGAACTTGGATCAGCAGTAATATTGATATGCAGTCCTTTACAATCACAGCTATTGAAAAGTACTACTAATAAGAAGACACTATTAGAAACAAAATTAAGAATAAGCACCTTTATAGTAATTAATTGCTCACTACAAAGATGAACATGGTTTTAAATATGAAATACTAAGAATTTTAGTTTTAATTCCAGCCACTCTGCTTCAGTAATAATAGAGTTGTAATTAATTATCCTATTGTGGCTATTTTGTTTCTACAGCAGAAATTCATCTGGAAATTATAGTGCAACACATAGCTGCTCACGCCATGATGGTGGTAATTATATCAATGACATAACTGTGGAAGTAGAGAATAATGAGGTTATTTTGAGGGAAGTCCGCTGTGGTAGAATAGTGAAGGCTGTTCAAATGTAGGGCAAGCCAGAAAGGAAAGAGATCTAACTTTAGATCTGTAATGTATCGTGAAAGCAGCTAGGTTTGACCGGTATGTTTTGGAGATTAAAAATTGGACTGCTAAGAGTTAATTGAGAATTTTTAACTAGACATTATAAAAGTCATTAAGAATATTTTTGGCTAAGATACTAAGTTTCTTAAACATTCTTAAACACTGTTAGTCTCTAGCTGGGACAATAAAGGTTCTGTGAAGTCTCCACTTGGATGAAGGAGGGAAGGAACTTCAAGCATTAGGTTTGCTGCCCTTCTTCAGCTAAGATCCTTTCTTAGACTCTCCCTCACAGGAGGGAGGCTTATCACCTATCAGCAGCTTATCACCAAGTAGTGTTCCAATTTTTCAGTTGAGAAAACCTGGGACCATAGACCTGCAATCCCACGGCCTGCAAAGTAGCCCTGGATTTACCATTAGAGGTTCATTTCTTAATGGTGTAGTGAAAACAGCATGGATCTTTGGTCACTTGATAGGTTGAAGGTGATATCTCTTCTCTGTTTCTTATCAGCCCTGTGATCCTGAGCAAATTACTCAGCCTTGCTGAGCCTCTGTGTTCTGATTTAAGATGATACTAGCAATACCTATCTTGGGAGGTCATGGGGAAGGTCAATACTGATAAGTGACCTGCGGAAGCACTTGCAGGGTTCTGGGTGCTGTTTAAGTATTGTGTGTATAATTTAATTCTCAGAACAATAGTCTGAGGTAGGACCCAGAGGCAGGCCCAGGGAGATTAAATCATGTGTCTGAGATCAGAAGCTGGCAATTCATTGTAAATCACTTGCTCTCTCTTTTCCATTTAGTTTTATGTCTATGAGTTCTATGTGAAGGGTAATGCATTCACCTCCTAAGGTTGTGATAGCCATTTCTTTTAAATCAGGTGCCAGAGACAGCCCTCTGCGAAGCTGGGGTGGGGGTGGAGGTGTCTGATGGAGGGAATGTGAAAACCTACTCCACAAGCTGGAACGTTACCTGGACAGAAAGGCTGTCCTAAGACCTGGGGACGGTGTGGGAGGGGATAATAGACAAGCCAGGAGAGCACCAGAAGTCAGGAAGAGGCAGGGGCGCAGCCCAAAGGTCCCATTCTTCAGCTGGGCCCTTTTGCCTTAGACTGAAACTCCCCTACTTGGGTCTCACTTTTTTAGGTTAGGCCTGCAGAAGTGAGGTCTACAGACTGTGGTAGGAAAACGGGACTTTGATCCTTTTTCTTTCTTAGCCTTTAAAAAACTCTTATCCTAAAACATGAAGGAAATAATGTCCTGAGGCAAAACCTAACGGGGGCAGAAGTTGGGGTCCACACACCTGGCCAACACACAAACATTGTAGCAGGTTTTGGAGCCACAGAGTTGGCAGGGATTTGAAGTCCCTTCTCAAAGGATGGCAAACCAGGGGATGAGGTGACAGGTGCGGTCTTCGCTTTCTTCCAGGGATGGAAGAAAACTCGAGCAACTGAGAGCCCAGAGTAAGAAAAAAAAGGCTTTGTGGGAGACAAGGGTGGGAAATGTATCAGCCACGAAGATTTACCACCATTACCATCATGGCGGCTTGCATGTGTTTACAACAATGAATCCCACCGCCAGATGCTGTGATGAGTAAAGCCTGTTTTTCTTTGGAGTGCACAGGGCATGTCACAGCTGCACTGGAAATGGGCCACTGATGGCCTCCTGCCTTCTACATCCCAACCCTCACTGAAGTTTCTTAGAATCCTAAAAGCAGAGAATTAGTGATAAACATGAGAACAGTAAAATAATATTTTCATGTTTTCAAATTATTCTGTCCTAAGAGAAGGCGAGGTTTGGAAGACATGGAAATGCTATCCTAGACATGACAAGATTACAGTGACAGAGCCTAATGTGAGCTGGTGCATTTGCTCACCCCTTCCTCCACGGATTGCAATCAGTCAACGTATGAGCCTATACCAGAAACTGCACATTTCTAGTAAATTATAATTATACTGTTTCTCTTATGCTTTTTCATCTAAATTACATCATTTTGTCTTTATAGATCATTGTTGTGCCAAGTTCATGGAGGCGTGGAAGCTGAGGGAGCTGATGGTTAAGTAAGTGGCTTGTTTGAGGTCACCAGGATGATATGCTTTGAGGTATGTGTGCACATTCACATACATGGGTTTTCCTCTCTTGAGAGTTCTTGGTGCTAACTCTGTGGCTTCCTTTATTGAAGAAGTGAACATAAAGTGAACCTGTACGAATAGAGTAGTACAGACTAATTTGTGTTTCTTTATAAAGTGAGTCTCTACTGTTCACCTCTAGTTCTATGAATTTCCTAACTTTACCATTTCTTTTTTAAGAAGGACAAGCTAAGGAAAGGCCCTATCTTAACCATTTCAATGACCACAAACATCCTAATGGACAAAATCCAAACCAATGGGTAACTTCTATCCTCAAATTTCATGGGGTGACGGGGACACTATACATTTAGTTCCTTCCAGTGATGGAATCTCTCTGGTCAGGTCTAGGAGACAATATCTCCATGGGCCACATTTGTTTGGAAAAAGGGGTTGTTTTTCTGCATCCCCCAAAATGAATCTGTACTGGGGAACGATTTTCCTCTAATACTTGAGTTACTTGGGAGTATGAGTAGAAGGCCTCTGACACTTTGGGGCCCTGCCTAGTTTGTAGATTGTTTGTAGATGTAGTAGTTGAAATTTGAGGATAGAAGGGCCTTTCTTTAGCTTGTCCTTCTTAAAAAGAAATGGCAAAGTTAGGAAATTCATAGAACAAATGAGATCACTTATAAGGTGTTAGAATGTTCTAACAATCTTCTTTGAGAATGAACCCTCACATGCTTGTGAAAAACCTGTGCTCATACAAAGGAGGAATGCTTTTTAGTTATTCTATTGAGTCATTACAGTGGGCCCCTTAAGAGCCTCAAATATATGGACCATTTCTTTGTTACTCTGACTTTAACTCATGGGGGAAGATGTGGCTAAGTTGTGGATCTTCTCATGAAGTTGCTTTTGTGAGGTTCATTCCTGACTTGGCTGCATACTCTTCTGCCCTAAGCCTTTCCTCTACCTAAGTGCAAGGCAAAAATACTGACTTATGCTTTTGTTCATTTACTGGATGACTTTGAATGAGCACACTGGGCAGGTGGAGCTGCTCTTGAGACTTTGAATACTGGGAAGAATAGAGGAATATTGGGAGATCTTTTAAAAATTCTTTTCCCTGGGAGAAACATCCTTGAACATAACACACATATGTGTTATGAGCCTACAACACTTGAAGGCAAACCTCTTGCTCTGCGTGCCTGTGCTGGCTGCAAGTAAAGCGGCTGGACAGATCAAGAAGCTGTCTGCGTAACATGAATCTCCCCGGACAGCGTTGTAAATGAGGAGCTGGGGTATCCAAATTGGCCCTGTGAGGCTCATTAAGTTCTAGGAAGGTGAGCAAAGCTGATTTAATATATTGTTTGTGTTAGCTAGCATATTAGTTTAAGGTTAAATTTACATAATAGTGGAGTTGTATTTTTATGTGTGTTTTGTGTATTTTTCCAGTACAGTGGGGTTCCTCATAGATTAGTGTGTACTGGACATTTGTGGCCATTTTGTGGGATTTAGGAGTGGTATTTTACATTTTACATGATTACTGCGAGTTCAGTTGTTATCTTTATTGTTCCTGCTGCATTGCCAGTGACACCTGGGTTTATTTAATGCCACAGAAATGTATTCCTGAGTGGCAAGATTAACACTGTGCGGAGTCCAGCCCGGTTTACGAATGGTTTGGCCTGTGAAGGGGTTGCCAGAACGGTGGGTGCACTCTCTTCTTAAAGTGAAAAAACTGAACTTCTTCCAGCGTCTCTTTGCCCTCTCCTCCTCCCCATCCACCTGGGAAACAACAGTCACACCACACTGAGCTGAAGATTCAGTCTGTCATCTCTTTGCCTTTATAATGCATTGGTCACTCTTTGGTTCCCACTCTGAGGACCATCTCTCGCTGCTTTTCAGTCCAAACTGGGCTTGCTTCATAAACCCATCAGCCAGCGAGCCCCTGGGTGATCTCCCCCCATGTCGTTGCCATGTTTGATGCTTGATGGAAAAAAAAATGATTTCTTGACTGGAAGAACCTCTTAAAAGCCCACATAAACCCATCTCTGCCCCTACTCCTAAGGGACCTAAGTGAGTCATTTTGGGACCAGTCTCTGTTTTCTGTTTGTGTTTTTGTTTTTAAAGTTTCACGGATGATTTGCCATGGTGCCTTCACTAGGGCCAAAGGTGTGTGGACCATCTCGCTATGCCCTGCTGAACAATAGGGATAGAAGGGGCAGCTATTGGGATGTCCAGAGCTGTCACCTTAGAGAAAGTCACACCCCAGGAGCATCACTCCCAATGCCAGCAGAAAGTTGTGAGTGGTTGATAAGGGATGAAAGTTCTGAGTGGTTGATAAGGGATGGAAGTTGTGAGTGGTTGATAAGGGATGGCCATAGGGATGGCACTATGGGAGCGCATGGTGGGAACGAGGAGAAGAGAATCCTGAGGGGATCCAGGGACACCTCCCAGGAGGGGAGGCAGAGCAAACAGCTGGGGGTAGAAGGTGTGGATTAGATGGGGCTGGAAATGCCACCAGACCCTGCTGGGGCATGTGGGTCTCACTCTTTTGGGAGCCGTGGTATGTCATCATCAGATGGTTCAAAGCATGGAAAAGTGGGCTGAGTGTGGAAGTGAATCCTGTTCTGACGTGAGGATAAAGGCGTCACCTTGCGTAAAGCACCTGGTGTGGAGTAGCCCTCTGTGGGAGCCACCTGGATCTGACTCACCATCTGGGAGCTGTAGACAGGACAGTTGTCATGGGGGGGAGATCGCAGACAAACTAGGGGAAGAAACTCGCTTGCAGGGCTTCTATGATGATCTGGGCAGTGATGCCCAGTGAGGTGGGGGCTCTGTGCAACATTAACCCTTGGAGCTCCTTTGGGGGTGGGGTGGGGTATGTGCCCAGGAATATCTCTGCCTGTTCCTCCACCTGGCCTAGGGTGCAAACCTAGAGAGGCAGGAACAGACCTGAGAGACATCATAGGAGGCAGGGTAACCTGGGCTTGGTGAACTTCAGAAAGCATTCATGATGTTGTCTTTTGATGTTGTGCCCAGTTGTTCTAACAGGGAGAGGTGCAACCTCAGCTAGCTACCCCTCTTTGCACAGCAAAAGAAAATAACCATTTTTTTAGTTTCATGGCAGGTATTATGTAGGTTTCTTTGGGGGTTGGGATAGATACTATAGGAAGTAATTGCCTTCACTTAAAATGAGTTTCCTTAGGAGTCCATTGGGCAGTGTGTCTAATCTCTGATGCTGAGAAAACTCTTTTCTGAGGCACAAAAGTATTACTACATTATGACCCTCTGGCAATAGAGACTCTAAGACCTAAATTCTACAATGGAATGGAAGCTGCTAGCAGGGGATTATCTAGGACTTGGGTTTAGATAGTTTGCAAAACAATTTGGCAGAGTATATAAAGGCTATGGGGTGGGGGGGTAAGGGGGAAGTAGTATTGCTTTTTTATGCTGCCAACCAGGTTTGTCACATGGATTAGTAATTTAGATAGGAGCAGCCATGAATCACTGCTTAGAGTTTCACATTTAATTTTATCCTGGAAGCAATTTCCTTTCAAATTCTCGAGCTGTAGTTATCATTAATGAATTAAACATTATGAAACCCAGAGAACTACTAATTCATTTTGAAATAAGCAGACATTTAAATCTGAAAAAGAAACCTTAAATTTTTCCAGTGTTGTTTAATATTTTCAAGCTGACACTATGTGGGATGGCATTCTGTAGATGTGGTTTCCCAGAATGACTGTTGGTAGGTATCGGGGTATGCTATGTCCAGGACAACTTGGCGGCAGGTATTAGGGGTATGACTTTCTGATATAATAAGAAATACACACACACACACACACAGTCTTGTTTCAGTTCCTGTTACAGAGCTCCTGAAACCTTTGTAATTTCCTGAGTGACAGGGGTAATAAGAGTATATCATATTTGGTCTTTGTTCTTGGTTCCGGACACGAGAGTTTCTAAAACCCTTGGAATTTCCTGAGTTATAGGGGTGAGGGGAATCTTTTATTATTCATCACAAACTCCTTTCAACTATACCTGAATTTATGCTAATGAGGTGACTCTTGGTGGGCTCTTACCTACCTTCTGGGTTGGGGCTGGACAGCGAAGGACCAGATCCCATGATTAGAGGGTTGGGACCTTCAGGACCACCCCTGGACCTTCTGACAGGGGAGAGAGGCTGAAGGTTGATTCAGTCACCAGGGACAAGTGATTTAATCAGCTGTGCCTGCCTAATGGAGCCTCCATAAAACTCTTAAATGACAGGGTTCTGGCTGGCGAACAGGTTGGGGGCTGTGAGGATGGAGCTCCCCCAGAGGGCACGGAGTCTCCTGCCCCTGTGCCTGCACCTTGCCCTGTGTGTCTTCCATTTGGCAGTTCTGAGTCGCATCCTTTATAATCAACTTGTAATCATAAACACACTGTTTCTGAGCCCTTCCAGCCATTCCAACAAATTATCAAATCTGAGGAGGGGGTGAAGGGAACTCTCGATTTATAGTCACTCTCAAGTATGGGAGGTCTGGGACTTGGGATTGGCACCTGACATGGGACAGTCTTGTGGGACTGAGCCCTTCACCTGTGCAGTCTGCAGTTAATGCTGGGTAGTTAGAGTTACAATTGAATTGGATCCCCAGGCACCAAAATGGTGCCCAGAGAGTTGGAGAACTGGTTGTTAATGTGGAAAAAACCCGTACATTTAATGTCAGAAGTGTTCTGTGGGTAGAAACAGATCACAGTAGTAAGAGGCAGGATGTCCAGTTCTCTTGGTGATCAGCAGCTGGGAGTTTTTCAGAAAGGGAAAGATTAGAATATCTAGAAAAGGCAGATGATTAGGGCCAGAACTCTCCACCCAAGTTTCTTATCTGCAGTGCTTCCCAGCTTACCTGTTCAGCCCCACCCTTTCTTGGATACCTGCTGCTCTGCTCTGAGTCTGCCTCAGCCATCTTTCCTCTTGTTGAGTGTTGCTTGGGGGAAAGGATTCATCCCATCAGGTGAGATGAGGCAGGTGCATCCTCCAGACTCTCAAACACTCTCTGAAGCCTGGTGTCAGGAAGACTCACCTTTGTGCAGTGTGCCAGTTGTCAACAGACCACACGGCCACCTGCAGGAATTTGGAAGAACAAAATGCGATAGAAAGCAAAGGCCAAAGTCCTTATACTTCTAACTTGGAAAATATGCTCAGGTTTTCCCCAAAGATCCTTCTATGTAAAAAGTTAGCAGGGGAATCGGTGGATTGTGTCGATGACAAATGTACTCAAACAATGGAAAATAATCAAGGGGCTACTTTTCAAGAGCAAGTGTTTTAAGGTCAAGAAATTGGGTTGGTTTGGGATATGGACAACTTCTAGAACAGTGATTTTCCACTGGTGTGCTGTGAGAGAATCTTAGGTGTGCCACAAAAATTTTTAAATATCATTAATTAAATTATTTTCAAAAGAAGTTCAAAGCACAGTAAGTATATTCTTTCTTTTTTTTTTTTTTTAACCAACATAATTTAAATGTGCTGCGGAAGTTTAACTGTAGGCTTGAGTGTGCTATGAGATAGAAAAGGTTGAAAAGCACTGTTCTGGAGGGTCTGCAGGGGCAATATCATCCCCTGCAGTAACAAAGCCTTCTTCTGGAACGCCTCCTGAATGAACTGCCAGAGGCTGCCTTATAGCTAACTTTCTTTTACATAAGTAGATGGGATACACTGTAAAATAATGATAAAAATTGTAGCAGAGCAAATACATAAGCCAGTAGCCGTCAGGTACGATCACCAGCAGGTTTCCTGTGCTGGATTTGATACACCTGGATTTGCATAGGGTTGTCACCACCAGCAGCACCATGGACATTAGAGTAGCACATGGTGCTGTGGTGCCACGATGCTTAGGATGTCACTAGGCAACAGAAAATTTGCCGCTCTGTTATACTCCTACAGGTCTTGTCCAAAACGCCATTATGTGGTGCCTGACTGTATTTTCCCTTTCCTGCCTGGCACTGCTTCTAAATCAAGAGGCCTTTCTGTCCTTGGTGGCTTGTTTCCTCCTTATATGAATTTCCTAGGTCTGCTGTGAGAAAGTACCACAAATTAGGTGACTTCAAACAATAGAACTTCATTGTCTTACAGCTGTGGAGGATAGAAGTCCACCATTGGGGTGTCCACGGGGCCCTAGTCCTGTGGACCCTGAAGGGAGAACCCTTCCCAGCCTGTCCAGCTTCCGGTGTCAGCGGCAGTCCGAGGCACTCCTGGCTCCTAGGCACGTCACTCTGCTCTCTGCCTCTGTCATCTGTGGCCTTCTCTCCACATGTGTCTCTTCTGTTTTTAAGGACACCTCTCAGGTTGGAGGAAGGGCCCAATCTCACCTTAACTAATTTCATTTGCAGTGACCTGATTTCCAAAGAAGGCCACATTCTGAGGTACCGGGGGACACAACTCAATCTGTTTTCCCCACATGGGTGCTCGGATAGTTGTGCCCTCTGTAGTCCCCGTCCCCATGTGTGCCCCCCTGCCACTCTCTCCAGAACTCTTATCCGGGCCATTATTCATTTATGAATGTCTCACAGAGACACACTTGGGGACACCTGGGAATGAGGTGTGTGGAAGTTATTCAGCATTTCTGAGGTAACTTTAAGTCTGAGTTCACACCACAGGACCCTCTCACACTCTGTTGTCTATTTCATTTAAGTCAACTAAGCCTGAAACCAAGAAGCTTAGATGGTCCCGGGGGGCGGGGGTGGGGTGGGGAGTACAAAAGTCCTTCCAGTTTTATTTGAAACAATTGGCTTTATCAGAAGTACTGAGGTAGGAATTTGAGCAAACGCACACTTCGTCCCATCCTGTGAGGTGGAACAATGGCCCTGACGACTTGTCCGTAATACAGGTGTGGCTGAGGGACATCAGATGGGCCCAGGCACATCAGGACGTGCTTCCTCCACCCTCCTGACGTTACCTGATGGCGCATTAGCACCATGGAGTTTCCCCAAATATGACTCATACAGTAAGAAGGAAGCCAGGAGACCCAGGTTTAGTCTTGGTTTTGCCCCAGTCCTGTCAACTGAACTTCAGCATCTTTCTTATTAGAGTGTGATTTCGGTTTTCTCATTCTGGTGAAAGTAGAGGAATCTGCTGCATCATGATGTCTGCAAGGCCATTACCAGTTTGCTGTATGCGGGCCGCCGGCAGACCTCAAGTAAGCAGCGAGAGGTGATAATGAGGACGGCCGCTCTCTGGCTTCAGCTGCAGGAATAGAGATTTTAGGCCATGATGAGGGATTTCTGTAGGGGCAAGGTCAACGAGGCAGAGGGGCGTTGAGGAACTGCCAGACTCCAGATGGGTACTGTAGACCTGCCTGGTGGGACCCCTGGGGCTGCAGGAGAGTTGGGGGCCTGGGGCACCCTTGGGGTAATGGGTTAGAGACATTATCAGGGTGAATATTTCTGGAGGTGGCTGGATGTCAGCACAGACGCCTCACACAAGGGTACAGAGTTGCAGGGGAGACAGGTACAGGTGCTTTGGAGGAAAGAGGAGCTGGCAGGAGTCTAGACCCGGGGAGCTAAGGAAACAAGAAAGGACTCAAATGTCCAGGAGCCCCGGGCAGGATGGCATCGCGAAGCTAGAAGTCAGAGGGTGCCGAGTGGAGTTCCAAAAGGTCACACTAGACCACCTCAATGTCTCTACTCAGGTCAGGGTTGGACCTGGAGACTGGGGTAGGTGGCCCTGTCGTGGCTGGGGAGGGAGGATTTCTGGGGCTGTGAGAAGAGAGCTGTGGCAGCCATAGCTGCGGCCCTGCATTATTTATTTCAAGACATAATAGTGGAGAAGACCCTAATATAAAGCTAAATTCACCTCCACTGCCTCAGCCTTGACTAGGGTGGTTTTTGCTGCTGCTGCTGCTGCTGTTTTAGTCGCCTGATTATTTATAATCATAGGGCAAATGTGTTATTTTGGAAAACACTCTTGAAGGCAGGTGTTTATACACTTCCATGACAAATTTAAACGACAATCGATTAGCAGGGCCGAGCTGAAAGGTGTTTTGTGATAGGCCATCATCCCAAAGCAGGATGAACAGAGGCCACAAGTATATTTTAATCATTAGCCAGGTGATCAAGAGACACAGAACTGCCGTGTGGGGTCGTCTGCTACTTTTGTGCCCCAGTGTGATTAGAACGTGGCCACCAAAGAGAAAGTTTGTCATTTAAAAGAAGGAACAGTAGGTTTGGAAAAGAATTAACAGCAATCACAACAGGCAATGGGGAACATTCTTTGGCCTGTTGCTAGCTGTAGACAGAAAGCCATTTCTGTGGCTAATGAAAAATTACTTCGTTTTGTCAAGATTCAGATCAGAGTATTCTAAGGCCCTAAATGCTTCAAAAACAAGTTTCAGGCAAAATATTGGACAGGTTTTAAAGTAAAAACTATTTTTAGTTACCATCAAAATAAAATCATTTGGACCTAGCATGGGGTGTTCTGAAGCAGGCATTGAAATAAGGGATTCAATGATCTGGGTTTTTATTATGACTTGACTTTGGACAAATGATTTAATTTCCTGAAGTCTTAGTTTTCTCGTTCACAAAACAGAAGAATTTCTAAACTTTCTTCCTCTTACAGGGTGTGGGGTCATGGGGATAGTGCCTGAAAACTGGCATATTATACAAGTGCTAAGTAGGAATTGTCAGCACAAACCCAAAAGTTAGATGCTCTCTCTTTTATGACTACTCCCCTGCATCTATGTTAATTATATTCACTCCAGAGTTTTGATTGAAAAATAGTGGTTCCTCCTTGTTTTACTACTTATTTAATTTAAAATGTTGTCTTGAGCAATTGCACTGTATCTGGATGAGGGCTGTTAGGAGAGGAGGGATTTGTGTGTAAGGATGTTTGTAAATAATGCTTAGGTGACACTATTGTGATAATTATGGCTTTTTGAAGATGAGTTTTATAGCTAGTCCTCAATTTTCTTGTCACTTTTTTTCCTGGGCTCTCCCATTTAAGCAAGCACATTTGTTACATGGAGCTAGCTGTTCAGGGAACTAAATGCCAAGAGAAGTCAATAGCTCTGTGAAGTCACTTCATTTTCTGTAGCTTAACTTTGCAGACCCCTCCAGAGTGCAAAGATTGCCGCCTCCTCCACTCTCCCCAGAAAGGATATAAATGAATGAGGACAGTGGGAGGAAGGGGTGGCACATCTCCTGAACACTCCAGTTTCCATCTCCACGGAATAGCTATCCCTAGAGCACAGTGACCGGGAAGGCAGCGCTGCATCCTCAATTGCCAGAGGGGTCCGCTACCCACCCTTCTGTGCCTGTACATGGGAGCTGTGAGTGCAGGAAGTGGGGTGAAGACAGAGGCCTGTGCTGCAGATGAACCCTCAACAAGTGTCTTTGAAGTAAACTCTTGGGACCCCCGCCCCCCACCCCCAGGCTTTGAAGTAAACTCTTGGGTTTACTTGTACACAGGAGGAACACAGGAGGAACTTGTGTATTTCACCAGGTTATTTTCCAGTTTACTGTGTGTTCTCCAGCATTTAGTTTTTAAGAGTCTTGAACGTTGGCTTCATTGTCATCACTTTACTCACCAACTGAATTAGAATTTAATTTCAGATGGAAATCAGCTGGTGAGTTTTATTAATGGATCTTTTGGAAGCTTTTAGAATCAGAATTGGAAAAGATCTTGGAAGGTCATCTTGTCCAGTCTCACCTTGTGGATACAAGTCCTAACACCCAGAGAAGCTGAGCGCCTGGCCCAGGCTGACACAGTGAGCTCGTGGCAGAGCCCAGACTAGAGCCCAGGGCTCTTTTAATACCTAGATGCAGGGAGTGGTTGTATTAAAGTATGTGGAATCATGAATACTTAGTAGATGTACTTTCTTTTAGTTAAGCCAGCTTATTTTGGAGGCTATGATGTTGTCAGAATGATGAGGGCATGGGATAAAACATCCTAATGTTATTGTATTTCTATGGTGACTCCTGGTAAACCAGAATTCCCAGACAGTGCCAGCCTTAAAATGCATTGGTTTACTTTTCTGAATTGGTGACTGCAACTGCCTCTTTAGATGTCAGGGAGTCTTGCTGCTCCTTAAAAATCATTCCGTATGTGGTTATAATTGTATAAGATGAGAGCTGCAGAGCATGGACATGGCATGAACACCAGCCGGCAACATCCCTTCTCGCCACCACCATTAGCTTATTTAAAATATGATATTCTGGTTGTTTGAATTCTTCCATGTGATCTTTAGAAGCCCTATTTGCTGTTATTTCCTAGTTTTGGGGACCGAGTTGATGAATTATCTGTAGTTGGGGAAAACTATGTAACCAGCTGCCATTATGCCAGTTGCATTCTGAGGCAGCATTGATTTTTTTTCCTTCCCTCCATTTTCACATCAGATTGATCACAGACGTAGGCAAAATATTAATATATGCTTGGTGGTGAGCTTTCTTGGCTTGCTTACTTTTTCCCACTGTTAAAGTGGTTATGATTCAGTGCTGTATGCTCCACTCCCTGTTGTGTTAGAGAAAGGAGAAGATGAAATTCCAAGTTCTCTGCAGAAAATGACCTTCATGGTAGAATATCCCTCATGTAGGAAATCTCCGTCACTGCCTCCGGATTACAGCAGCTAACATGACACCCTGTGCCGGAAGACGACCAGCTGGGGCTCAGGACACCACCCCCAAGCCCTCGTTAGTTCCCTCAGTGGACAGGAAGAGGGAAAGGAACCATGGGAAGTCAGTGAGAGGATGGCGGTCTGTGTAACTCTGACGGATTGTGCCAAGCATGGAGGACACTGGGGGCTGTCGCTGTCGCTGTGCACGCATGTCTCTGCGAGTTCAGATTGTTTTCCACTCTAAAGACTGGCTGCTTGCTGCTTTATTCCCGATATGCTTTCTGGTGTGACTGATCTCTCAGATGCTTGTGACACTGTCTGTGACACAACTGCCTCATTGGGCTTGCTGGTTCTGCTGGACTGTAGAGAAAGACTCAGCTGGTTTCCATTTGGAATGGAAGAACAGAGATAATAACCAAGGCAGAGCGAAAAACACTCCTTGTTATCAATATGGTGAAAGCCTGGAAGGCAAAGCAAAATTGTGAACACCTCCTTACCATGAGGAGGCTACAAGGACTGGCAAGAAAAATGTGGGGCTGGCAGTTATAAGATTAGGCCCTAATGAGTTTGGCCCTATCTCACTTGTGGGATGTGGGCGAGTCCTGCAATGCTGGGCCTGAGTCTCTGCAGTTGAAAAATGGGCATGGTGAAAATAGGGGGGTCATGGTGAGCAGGGGAGAAGGGCATAGCAGTAATGGTGGTGGCCTCAGCCTTATTCTGTGGGAGACTGAGTAACAGCCCTCAAAGATGTCCTCATCTGTATCCCTGGAACCTGTGAATGTGTTACTAATGTGGCAGAAGGGATGTTGTGGAAGTAATTAGATTAAAGATCTTGAAATGGTGGGCTATCCTGGAATTATCTGAGTAAGCCCAATGTAATCATGAGGATGTTTTTAAAAAGAGGTAGAAGAGTCCAAGTTAGTAGTAGGAGATGTGATGAGAGAAGCGAGAGTTTGAAGGAACGTGAGGAGGGGCCCACAAGCCAGGGAATGTGGGCAGGCACTAGATGCTGAAAGAGGCAGGTAAAGAGATTCTCCCTTCAGAGCCTCCAGAAGAAAACAGCCATGCCATCACCTTCACGGTAGCTCCAGGATGCTAATTTCAGACATCTAGCCTCCAGACCTATGAGAGAATAAATTCCTGTTGTTTTAAACCACTGTTTGTGATAGTTTGTTATGTCAACAGTAGGACACTAATACACTTACCTATCTTGTAATGGCTAAACGTGACATTGTATCTTATATACTTAGAAATCTAAAAGTACTACATAGATACAATTACTTTTTAATTTTTTTAATATTCATCTAGATTTAGGATTAAGTTGGTTAAGGTAAGTCAGGAAGACCAGGATAAAGACTTTTTACTTAGGCAGGGAACAGTTTGTGTCTGAAAATTTTAAAACCATGTTATGGAGTAATTCTTAATTGGGCAATTATTCCTGGTCTTTAGCACCTGCGAGGCCCCTTTCTAGGTGAGCATGTAGGTTGTGCTTTACCTACTGTGGCTGTGGATCTCAACCCTGCATGGTTTGTAGAGGCACTGAGAGGGCTTTTACAGTTCAGATACCCAGGCTGTGCCCCAGGACAATTAAATCAGAACCTCTGGAAGTCAGACCAGAGCACTGGAATTTTTTACAGCTTCCCAGGTGATGGCAGTGTGCTGCCCAGGTTGGGACCACTGTGGAGGTGTGGTGTCTCCTGAATAAGATTATAAATCTATTCTCTTTGAAGATTGGCAATCTAGATGTACTTTTGAATTTGGGGAGGAAATGGTCTGTCTAGGACTCTGCTATCTTTCAGTGATACACGCAGATTAGTTTATGAGCTATGGTATAATTCTGCAAGAAATGCAGAAGTACCAGTTACCCAGCTCTCCAGAGCATGTTTAACAAACAGATTGGTGTGCCCTGATGGCAAACACAATTCCAGTCAGCCAACACTTTCCTCTTTTTATTCTCCAGAAGTTTTGAAAAAGCTATAGTGAGGGAGAGACAAGGAAGGCATCTAGGCTTTCTCCTCAAAGGGTGGAGCCCCTTGAGAATTGATAAGTATTGTTTTTGCTTATTCCTATATCCTTATATCTCCAGTTTGGAGGAGAAAGTAATAATTTTGAAATTTCTCCCTCGGAACCACTGTTTCCAGAAGCCATGGTCTTTTAAAATTGCCATTGCTGCCTTCCTTGTGTTCCTGGGTGTTGTGAGCAGAGATGTCACCCGTGGCAGGATCTGCCCTGGGCTTTGACAGCAGGTGACGTCATCTGACTTATGTATGTCATAGGAGTCTATTATAGATAAAATTGCTTTAATAAATCACAAGGTGCTGTGCAGATGTTGCTCTTATATTTTTAGTGAGGCTTTCACGTTGAGGTGGAAAGATGGTAGAAAGTCCATAGAATAAAAGATCTACAGGTTGGCACAGGCCCGGCTTTCCAATCCCAGGGATCAGCAGCTGATAGAAGGAAGGAAGGATGGGAATACTCGGGGCCTCTCTCTGGGTCCCCCTCCCTGGGCTTCAGGAGTCTGGGTCTCCAATGGATAATGGGATG
>CAUYRH010111801.1:0-46049 GCA_963574655.1 Perodicticus potto
GTAGTCCCAGCTACTTGGGAGGCGGAGGCAAGAGACTCGCTTAAGCCCAGGAATTGGAGGTTGCTGTGAGCTGTGATGCCATGGCACTCTATCCAGGGTGACAGCTTGAGGCTCTGTCTCAAAAAAAAAAAAAAAAAAAAAAAACAATGTCACAGCTACGGAACAGCTATGGAGAGGCTGGGTAAGCAGTGGCCCTGAGCAGCCAGGAAGGCTAAACAAGCCCATCTGTGTGTGTTGGCCAGCGTGGAGATGCAAATAAGATGCAGGCTGCGTGAAGCCTCGGAATCCCAGAGAAGCTCAGGAATTCGAGTGTAAAATGTATTTCTGAAGGTAGCTGAAAGTCTTTGGAAGGAGCACTTAGACCCCAGGTCCTGTCCTCCACACCAGCACACGATGGGAGCCTTGCATTCTGGAGAGAGAACCCAGAGAGGGTCTGGACTTGGGCTATCTGGAACAGCTGAGGCCGGGGGTGTGCTCCATACTGAACACAGGGGGATTAAGTGGAAATCTAAACACTGAATAGTGAAGACCCCCCCCATACCCCACATTCCCTGGCTCAGCTCTTAAAATGTTGGCAGCCATGTCGATATTCCCTAGGACATTTGAGGATTCTTCTCTGGAGAAACTAACTCAAAGGAAAGAACTACAAATAGTGCCATGTGGGGGCCTCTAATAAAATGGGTTCCCTGAGCCGGGTGCTGTGGCTCACACCTGTAATCCCAGCACTTGGGAGGCCGAGGTGGGCGGATTGTGTTAGCTGACAGGTTGGAGACCAGCCTGTGCCAGAGTGAGACCTCATCTCTAAAAAAAAAACAGCTGGGTATTGTGGCGGGTGCCTGTAGTCCCAACTGCTTGGGAGGCTGAGACAAGAGAATCGCGCTTGAGCCCAAGAGTTTGAGGTTGCTGGGAGCTGTGACACCATGGCATTCTACCAAGGGTGACCAAGTGAGACTCTGTCTCAAATAATAATAGTAATAATAATAATCATAATCATAATTTTAAAAATGGGTTCCTTACTCCTCATGAAACACTGAAACTCATCAGGCAACAAGCAACAAGTGCCCCTCACACAGAGCTTCCAAGTCATCTTTAGAGCCTTACTTTTATTTATTTATTTATTTTTTCTTTTTTGAGACACAGCCTCAAGCTGTCACCCTGGATAGAGTGCTGTGGCATCACAGCTCACAGCAACCTCTAATTCCTGGGCTCAAGCGAGTCTCTTGCCTCTCCCAAGTAGCTGGGACTACAGGCACCTGCCACAACACCCGGCCATTTTTTGGTTGCAGCCGTCATTGTTGTTTGGCGGGTCCGGGATGGATTCGAACCCACCAGATCAGGTATACCTGGCTGGCGCCTTAGCCCGTTGAGCCACAGGCGCTGAGCCAGAGCCTCACTTTTAAATACAAAACTGTTCACCAGTGTTTATTAAACTTATGAAGAAAGCCTTAAAATAAAAGGAAGAGGTCAAAATCAAATCAAACCAAAGGAATTTAGGGAAAACAGGGACAATGCAGGTTGCAAAAGAAAAACTACAAAACAAAATCAGAAAACTGTAATATGGAGTGAACAAAGAAATATTGCCTCCATAAACTATGACCCCACCAAAGGAAAATAATAAGTCAATAAGAAAGACCCCTTAGACGGCACCTGTGGCTCATTGAGTAGGGCACCAGCCCCATATACCAAAGGCGGCGGGTTCAAACCTGGCCTTGGCCTAACTGCAAAACCAGAAAAATAGCCCGGCATTGTGGCGGGCGCCTGTAGTCCCAGCTACTCGGGAGGCTGAGGCAAAAGAATCGCCTAAGCCCAGGAGTTGGAGGTTGCTGTGAGTTGTGTGACACCATGGCACTCCACCAAGGGTGATAAAGTGAGACTCTGTCTCTACAAAAAAAAAAAAAGAAGAAGAAAGAAAGACCCCTTAGCAATTAAAAATACATTTGCAAGCCGAGAGCAGTGCCTCACACTTGTAATCCTAACACTCTGGGAGGCCCGAGGCAGGTGGATTGCTTACGCTCAAGAGTTCAAGAACAGCCTATGCAATAGCAAGACCCTATCTCTACTAAAAATAGAAAAACTAGCCAGGTGTTGTGGTGGGCACCTGTAGTCCCAGCTACTTGGGAGGCTGAGGCAAGACGATTCCTTGAGCCCAAGACTTTGAGGTTGCTCTGAGCTGTGATGACGCCATGGCACTCTACACACAGCAACATAGTGAGACTCTGTCTCAAAACAACAACAACAACAACAACAGAGAGAGATTGCAAAAGTGAAAATTTTCTATTAAGGGATTAAAATATAAAGTTGAAGAACTCTTTGAGAAGATAGAGCAAAAGTCCAAAGAGATGGAAAATAGAGAAAAAGGATAAAATGTTAGAGGATAAATTTAGGAGGCACAACATCTGACTTATGTGAGGTACAGAAATAGAAAGAAAAGGAAATTGTCAAAGGAAAATTTCCCAGGGCTGGAGTAAAGAGAAGATCCCAGAAGCTTCTCAAGGGAAAAGAAAGATCACAGGCAAAAGATTAAGAACCACATGGGATCTGACTTTGAACAGCAACTCTGAACCAAGAAAAGAGTGGAGGAAGGCTATAAAATTCCATTGAAAGATTATTTCCAACCTTGAATTCTATACCTATGCCTCCTACCAGTTAAGGGTAAAGAAAAATACAGTCATGCTCAGGCAAGCAAAGTCCCCAAAGGTTTCCTTACCTCCATCCTTTCTAGGAAGGATATTCCCCATTGAAACTAATGAGTAAGCCAGGGAAGAAAACATGAGTTTCAGAAAACAGGCTCCAGCACAGAAAAAAAAGAGAAGGGAATTCCCAGGAGGGCAGCTATTCAGCAGAGATAGAGAACATCCAGTCCAGGGGGGAACCAGAGGACGTGGGTTCCAAGAGAGACATCCCCCAAAAAGAAAATGAAACCCAGAGAGTACCAGGTGTGTCTGACCACGTTGTGAAAAGATTCACACTTTGATGAAGCATTCAGTGAAGCCTATGAAAATCCAAGCAAATGGCTCGGTGCCTGTGGCTCAACGGGCTAAGGCGCCAGCCACATACACCTGAGCTGGCGGGTTCGAATCCAGCCCGGGCCCACCAAACAACAATGATGGCTGCAACCAAAAAATGGCCGGCATTGTGGCGGGCGCCTGTAGTCCCAGCTACTTGGGAGGCGGAGGCAGGAGACTCGCTTGAGCCCAGGAATTGGAGGTTGCTGTGAGCTGTAATGCCACGGCACTCTATCCAGTGTGACAGCTTGAGGCTCTGTCTCAAAAAAAATAAAAATAAAAATAAAAATAAAAATAAAAATAAAAGAGTAATGGCATCCTAAAGAGAAATGAGAGATTTCACTTAAAAAAAAAAAAAAAAAAGAAAATCCAAGCAAATAAAAAGTGGGAAACAATTAACTTCAGGAAAAACCAACACTTGTACAGGAATGGATATAAAACTGGACTATGCTACTTGGATCAGTTGTGAATATAGTTCACAGTGCAGATTGTTTATGTACCAAAAGGATAAACACTAAGCATTTACTAAAAGCTTCATTGTAATTATACTGAGAAGAAGAGAAGATGGGAAAATGAGAGTATTTTGGGGAGGGAAAGGATTTAGGGTTTATAAGAAAAATAAAACCATAATCTTCCATGGTAGAAAGGTCAGTAGGAATATCTGAAGCTTTTGAAGTGTGGAGGCGAGTGCCAGAATAAACAGCTAAGATGTTATCTCTAGGGAGAGGGAATTAGGGATGGGGCAAGAAAACTGCTATTTTTCTTAGTAAGCCTAGCGGGGCTATTTAGCTTTTTAAGATTGTTTGCATATTAATTTGATCAAAAACATTTTTTAAAATAAAAAGCATGATGATTTATTTTTAGCCTGACTAGTTCATTTATAAAAGAACTCTGGTTTCTTTTTGGTTTTCTGCCTAATTTTGGAGCCCCAGGGCTTTTCCTTATCTCCCAGTCCACAATTCCCGGTACCATCTTCCGGCTGCCTGCGCTGGGAGGTGATTAACACAGCCAGACTGCATTCATCTTTGTCATTCATTGAAACACTAAGGAGGCTGAAGGGTTCACGCAAAGACCATTAGTGCCAGGACATAGGCATTCTGTAAAATTTACCTTTTACAACCATTTGCTGGAAGAGGAGTCAACAGAGCTGTAAAGTTGCTGCAGGAAGGAGCTAGAACTATTCTAGGTGGAGAAGAGACACTTGGGGCATGACTTCATCACTTTCAAATATACAGAAGATGGTTTCCAGCTGTTCTGGATCTAAGGAAGACGCGAGAAAATGGATTCATCACAGAGAGGGAGGAATTTAGGTGGAGACAGATGAACTTCCTAACCCTAATGAGTTACCCAGGGCAGGTAAAGAATCCTGTTCTTTATAATAAACACAGTTTCCACGGCCTAGAGAATTGGAAAGAATCTTACAGCTTCCTTGGTCCTCCCTACTCCATCTTGCAGAGATTTTTTTTTTATTTTTTGAGAAAAAGTCTCATTTTGTCACCCTTGGTAGAGTTCTGTGGCATCACAGTTCAACCTCAAACTCCTGGGCTTACATGATTCTCTGGCCTCAGCCTCCCAAATAGCTGGGACTGCAGGGGCCCACCACAGAGCCCAGCTATTTTTTTTTAGAGACATTGTCTCCTTCTGGCTCTGGTTGGTCTTGAACTCACGAGCTCAGGCAATCCACCTGCCTCGGCCTTCCAGAGTGCTAGGATTACAGGCATGAGCCACCTTGCCTTGCCATCTTGCAGAGATTGTGGTGAAAGATATACCAGGAAGGGACACGGTCCTGTGGGGACCACACAGGTCACCTCAGCTCAGGACCGTCTCTCCCATGCAGCCCATACCTTGTCTAGGAGCCTCAGCACGAAATTAGTTTTCCATAATATTTGAAGAGATTTCAGTGAGCCTGAGGCTGGATTTAAGTAGACCTGAAACTTGCTCTTCAGTCCCTGAGTTGGCTCACTTGGCTCATGCTCTGTGCTGTCTGGTGGGTTGAGTAGTTACATGACAGCACTTATGGACCATGACCCACAGGTATTACAGCACTTGGATGGATGGGACCGTTAAGCCCTTGCCCATGGACTTGGATCGATGAGGTGTTCTGAGGACCTTGGCCCTGCAGTTTGGAGTTAGGAACCTGTTAGCATGAGAAGCAGCCACAAGTTTAAAAGAAGAGGAAAGCTGGGCTTCATGTGGCTTGTCCTGGAGTTATTTACCCTCCAACTCTGCCCAAGCCTTGCTTACTGCCACCACCCACAGAATTAGGGTGGATGTGGCCCAGCCAGGTGCTCACCACACATACTCCCTAGAGATCAATGGGGGAGCCCTAATAAACTCATGGCTGAGTTGCCCAGTGTGCCCAGCATTATGATGCCATCTCTTAGGTCAATTCTTAAAATATAGTTAAGGTCATAGGTAAGTATGTGAAGTTCCCTGGGTGAAGGCAAGGTTTTTTCTGTGAGGGAGTCAGAACTGAAGCCACCAGCCACGTACACAGCAGGAAAGGATGGCAGAAGGTGGGGCCTTGGGGACATCCCCTTACTTAGCCCTTTTCCAATCGGGCTGTTTCTAGTTCATTTTGTTTCCTGAGACATAATCTTACTCTTAGTATAGTGCCATGGCGTCATAGCTAACAGCAACCTCAAAGTTTTAGGCTCAAGTGACCCTCCTGCCTCAGCCTCCCAAGTAGCTGAGATCTACAGGTGCCCACCATGACACCGGCTAGTGTTTTTGTTTTTTCGGTAGAGACAGGGTCTCACTCTTGCTCAGGCTGGTCTCGATCTGCTGCGCCCAAGCAATCCTCCCACCCCTTCCTCCCAGAGTGCTAGGATTACAGGCGTGAGCCACCGCACTGGGCTTTGTTTCTGGTTTTGAGGGCAGCTGTTGAGTGACTCTTGGCTCCATGTGCTGGCTTGGGTTGAAAGGGCCTCTGCTTCAAGTTATCCTGTGACAGTCCAGCTCCTGGAACGTCTGCATCTTCCTCCAGCCAAGCCCTGCAGAGCCTGGAATCATAATCGGAAACACTGCGGGCTCCAAAAGTCAAGGCAGCACAGACACTCCTCTGCCTGAAAGGGTTAATCCCATGGTGGTGAAACCTCAGAAAGTTGATGCCCAGCCCCACACTTCAATACCTGGAAGGCTAGACCGCAGGCCCTAGTCCCCAGTCCCCTTCACCGTGGCCTGGTAGTCATTTGTTTCCCGACCAGATGGAAAGCAGGTGTTGTTCTCTTTTCCCTGCGTCCCCTCTTGAGCACTGTAAGTTTTGAGACACATAAATCTCCTCAATGGAAAAGTAAACATTCTTCCTAAAAAAAAAAAACTAGGAAAGGGCAAAAAAAAATGTGTCAGATTTTCCTGGCCTACGCTACTCTCTGAGTTTATCAGTTTAAAATGAATTCCTATCAGCCATAGCTTCCCTGGTTTTTCCTACTTTAAATACCATCGGGTTGAAACATACATCACCCTTTTTGTGAGACAACTGGGCTGCAGCCCTCGATATTACTTTCACGTTCTCTTTTTCCTCCTGGATGATTTAAGTAACAGCAAAATGTAGTCATTGCCAACTTTTGAAACTTTTCTGGCTGCATTCCTTTTTCCTCCCTCAAAACCGAGGCTGTTGTCAAGACCTTAATTCATAGTGACTTATTAGCAACCAGCGCAAGTTGTAGAATAATCCATTATGAAGAAACCGAGCTTCACTTGGAATCTGCAAAGTTGCTTCTCAGAAAGTCCTCATTTTCTAGAACTGGCTCCAGTGGGAATTCACAGGGTCACCCTCGGGATGACATCAGCTCTCCCTCCTTTGTTTTATCTGTCAGGTTTGGGGCAGGGTGAAGGCTATGCCCATTCTGTTCTTTTTCGATTTTTTTTCCGCTGCCTGTGAAACTGACTTGTACACATTCTTGGGAGCTGCGTCATGACAAGTCCCGTAAATGATTCACAATGAGGCGACCTTTAAAGAGCAGAGTAGAAATCAGCTGGATTTCAGGAGGCTGGAGCAGCAGTGCAAGAGCCAAGCACCCAGGGCCCTTGTCCCTTCCTGCTAAACTGAGCACACTGTCACCTCTGGCCACTGAACCTGGTCATGTGACTTGGTGATGCTTTTAATCACCAAGCTGACAATATTTACATACACTCCTGTATAATTTAAATCTCTGAGGCTGTGATACAAATAAAATTTTTGAAAATGAAAATGAGACTAACAGGCAACTTAAAGGGTTGATGGAAGGGGTAGAAAGAGGGAAACTTATTTAACTCATCAGTATTAAAATGTTTCTATCTGTTCTGTGTTTGCAGGATTGAGTGTCACCAGAAGGAATTAATTATTAGTCCAAGAAATAATTTAACCTTAGCTACCAACGAGTATAAAACATTTGCCAAATGCTTATTGTCTTACTGCTTTATAAGTTGTTAGTACTGTGGATGATTTGAACCAGAGGGAAGTTTTTTGTTGCTTTTTAAAATAGCATTTTTAGGGTGGCGCCTGTGGCTCAAGGAGTAGGGCGCCGGCCCCATATACTGGAGGTGGCGAGTTCAAACCCGGCCCTGGCCAAAAAAAAAAAAAAAACTGCATAAACTAAATAAATAAATAAATCGACTTTAAAAAATAATAATAATAAAATAGCATTTTTAAGATGCAGTCTTTTTCCCTGTTCTCAGAAATAAAAATGACCCTCCAGATCGTCCAATCCTTTCGTCTCTCTCCATTCTTACGTGCTACCATCAAGGAACAGTCGCCAAAGGGTCCTTTTTAATCACTGCAGTGAGGATTCCGAGAATCATTCTCATATGCATTTATAACACCCTGAAAGAAAAGGTAAGGTCACACCCTGATACACAGTACGCTCACTCCGTGCTTGGGTTGCAGAGAAGTTAATTACTGGAAAACCCCAGCAAGTCCTAGGACAGGAATGTGACCCATGACAGTGGCCATTCCGATGGCACCAGTGTTTCTCAGGTCCCCTATCCCTGCCTTCCCACCTGCAAACCTTTTTTCCTCCTCCAGTTTCTGTTTTATTGATGAGTTTTTTTGTTTATCAGGTTTTCTCCAACATGTGGTAGAGTTGGGGTGTGAAGGGAGTAGTTCTTTTTTTTTTTTTGAGACAGAGCCTCAAGCTGTCACCCTGGATAGAGTGCAGTGGCATCACAGCTCACAGCAACCTCCAATTCCTGGTCTCAAGCGAGTCTTTTGCCTCCACCCCCCCAAGTAGCTGGGACTACAGGCATCCGCCACAATGCCAGGCCATTTTTATTGGGGGGGGGCGGTTGTAGCTGTCGTTGTTTGGCTAGATTCGAACCGGCCAGCTCAGGTGTACGTGGCTGGCGCCTTAGCCCGTTGAGCCACAGGCGCCGAGCCGGAAATAGTTCTGAGTTAGCTGGTTTGCCTTCTTATTTAAACATTGAACAAATGGGATAAATTCTTAAGGTGAAATTTAAACAAGCTTTTTAGACATTTCTCATGCTTTTTGTTTTTAAGTAAGAGAATACACTATAAGGTGGGAATAATATTTGTTTGCTTCTGCTTTCATGCTAAAATATTCCCTGCCTTTTGCATTTCCTGGAGGGGGCCCTGGGAAGTTACTGGTGTGTGTGAGAAGCACAAGTGCTTGAGGGTGAGAAATGGGCCAGCTGACCTACATCTCAGCTCAGAGGACAGAAGACTGTAGGGCTTTTGTGCCTGGGGGTTTCCTCCCCGGTTTTTATTTCCATGCACATTTGGTTATGAATGCCAGTGGAAACCAGAACACCAGGAAAACAGCTGTTCTCATGGTATTTCTGGCCTGCCAAACAAGAGAACATTGGATTTTTCCCAACTTTTCTGTTTTCACACAAAGTTAATCCCCCTGCACCACCTCAGCGTTAGGGACTTAGAGTTTCAGGAACTTACCTGATTTCCAACCGTTTGGGTATCGCTATATACCCTTAGTAATGTGAGAAAATTTTGCACATGAGTTCATATTATATTTTAGGATTCTTTTGTTTGTTTGTTCTTTTAAAAAGAAGTTTAAGGGTGGTGCCTGTGGCTCATCAAGTAGGGCACCGGGCCCATATTCTGAAGGTGATGGGTTCAAACCCATTCTCGGCGAACTACAAAACAGAAATATAGCCGGGCATTGTGGTGGGCGCCTGTAGTCCCAGCTACTTGGGAGGCGGAGGCAGGACAATCGCCTAAGTCCAGGAGTTGGAGGTTGCTGTGAGCTGTGTGATGCCACGGCACTCTACCGAGGGCGATAAAGTAAGACTCTGTCTCTACAAAAAAAGTAATAATAAAATAAAAAGAAGTTTAAATTGTTCATATCTTTTTCTTTCTTTTTTTTTTTTGAGACCGAGTCTCACTATGTTGCCCTGGATAGAGTGCTGGGGCATCACAGCTCACAACAACCTCAAACCCCTGGGCCCTAGGGATTCTCTTGCCTCAGCCCCAAGTAGCTGGGACTACAGGCACCCACCACAACACCCAGCTATTATTTTTTTTTGTTGTTGTTGTTGTAGTAGTTGTCATTGTTGTTTAGCTGACCCGGACTGGGCTTGAACCCAGCAGCCTCAGTGCATGTGGGCGGCACCATAACCACTGTGCTACAGGCGCTGAGCCCATTCATATCTTTAAATTTCTAATCAAGATTTCAGGTTAGTATAGCAATTAGTAGTAAATGATTGAATGTCACAGAAAATTATCTGGCTTCCTTAACTTTGCATGCTAAGCAGTTGCCCCTGATGGTGGAATTTTTTTATATGTATCTATTAAAATGTTGCCTGGCTGCATTTTGGCAACTGGAAGAGGCATTTCCACAACCGGGGCAAATCTAGCTACTTCTGGTTCCCATATTTTAAAATCAACTCTTTTTTTTTTTTTAATTTAATTTTATTTATTTTGTAGTTTTTGGCCTGGGGCTGGGTTTGAACCCCCCACCTCTGGCATATGGGTCTGGCACCCTACTCACTGAGCCACAGGCACTACCCCAAAATCAACTCTTTAATCTTAGGATATCTGGAGAAAGATTTCTTGAAGAACAAAGCAGCATTTTATTTATTTATTTATGTATTTATTTATTTATTTATTTTGAGACAGAGCCTCAAGCTGTCACCCTGGATAGAGTGCCATGGCATTACAGCTCACAGCAACCTCCAATTCCTGGGCTCTAGCGAGTCTCCTGCCTCTGCCGCCCAAGTAGCTGGGACTACCACAACGCCCAGCCATTTTTTGGTTGCAGCCATCATTGTTGTTTGGCGGGCCCAGGCTGGATTTGAACCCGCCAGCTCAGGTGTACATGGCTGGTGCATTACCCCGTTGAGCCACAGGAGCCGAGCCAGCAGCATTTTATTTTAAGTATATTTTTGTGTGTGGTGTATGAATAGGTGTACATGTGTGTACCCATCATCACAGATAATCACAGGGGAACAAGGCATTGTGAACTCTTCAGGGAAACAGCTCTCTGTAAATCTGGAAGAGAAGCCGGTGGAAGACCCAAGGTCTCTCTGGCTGAGATCTAAAAGGTTATTATCATTCTCCGGCTCCTGTAAGGACCAAGGGGCCAAACTGCCTTTTAGTAATGTCCCTCTTGGGAAAATGTGTGCTTTCTTAGGTTAAAAAAATTGTCTTCCTCAGCAGTCCTGTAGCCCAGGACTGTGTGTACAATTTAAACATTTCACACGGCCACTCTGTGATCTTTCCCAGTTAAATAGGCCCATTCACCACCACTGCTGGGCTGAAAAGTATCCAGATCAAGTTTCATCCAATTGAATTAACATTAGGATAAGAAAATATCCATATAAGGCTGAGTTATTCCTGGGGTCCTCGTAGTAGGCTATTTCAGGACTGTTTTGAGGGAGTTTTTTTCACTCTCGAGAGTGAGCAGGACGCAGTCAACCTCCCCGCCTCCAGGAATTTCATTAAATTATTCATTCTTGGGTTATGAACAAATTCAAGTTATATTTCAAAGGACTAATTTGTCCCTCGAAATTTAGTCCTGAAAGTCTCACTACAGGATTTATTTCCCCTAAAGTTAAACTTGATTCTTTATTCATACGGGCACAGAACTAGTATCAACAATATATTATTTGGGTGTTTCTTTTTTTTTAATCTCTGAATGCGAATTTTTCACGAATATAAACTTTGGTTTGAAAAAGCAAAATGTACCATTTAAGACACTCAGGGACAGGTGAACAGGGGAGAGATTCTTTGGACTGAACCAGAAGGCCTACTTTTCCTTTACCATTCAATAAGGACTAACCCCCTTTCTATTGAGGGAAACAGCGACTAACAGGGAAACCCACAGGAGAAAACTTTGCTCATCAGGTATAAGAGGAGGAATAATTACTGGTAGGAGGAGCAGGCACAAAATAGAAGCACTTCTCCCATAATAAAACGAGAACTGCTCTAGTGCAATGATTTTCAACCGCACTTTGGTGTGCCCATGAGAGGATCTTAGGTGTACTGTGAAAACAGAAAAAAATATATTTTTTTGAGACGGAATCTCACTCTTTCACCCAGGCTAGAGTGCTATGGCATCATCATAGTTCACAGCAGCCTCTAACTCTTGGGCTCAAACAATCTTTCTGCCTCAGCCTCCTGAGTAGCTGGGACTACAGATGCCTACTACGCCCAGCTAATTTTTTTATTTTTAGTAGAGATGGGGCTCTTGCTCTTGCTCAGGCTGGTCTCGAACTCCTGAGCTTGAGCAATCTACCCTCCTCAGCCTCCCAGAATGCTAGGATTATAGGTGTGAGGCACCGTGCCCAGCCTGAGCTGTGAAAAAAAGCTGTTTTTTTTTTTTGAGACAGTCTCACTATCGTCCTTGGTAGAGTGAAGTGGCGTCTCAGCTCACAGCAACCTCCAACTTTTGGGCTTAAGCGATTCTCTTGCCTCAGCCTCCCAAGTAGTTGGGACTACAGGAGCCCACCACAACGTCCGGCTATTTTTTTGTTGCAGTTGCCGTTGTTTAGCTGGCCCGGGCTGGGTTTGAACCCTCCAGCCTGGTATATGTGGCTGGCTCCGTAATCACTGTGCCACAGGCGCTGAGCCTGTGCTGTGAAAAATTTTGAAGATCATTAATTAATTTTTTTTTTTTTTTTTTTGGAGACAGAGTCTCACTGTGTTGCCCTAGGTAGAGTGCCATGGTGTCACAGCTCACAGCAACCTCTTGGGCTTAAGCGATTCTCTTGCCTCAACCTCCCAAGTAGCTGGGACTGCAGGAACCTGCCACAATGCCCAGCTATTTTTTTTTTTTTATTGTAATTATCATTGCTGTTTGGAAGACCCGGGCTGGGTTCGAACCCACCAGCTCTGGTGTATGTGGCTGGCACCCTAGCCTCTGAGCTATAGCACTGAGCCTAATTAAATTATTTTCAAAAGGGTGGTGCCTGTGAGTCAGTGAGCAGGGCGCCGGCCCCATATACCGAGGATGGCAGGTTCAAACCTGACCCTGGCCAAACTGCAACAACAAAAAAAAAATAGCCAGGCATTGTGGCAGGCGCCTGTAGTCCCAGCTACTCAGGAGGCGGAGTCAAGAGAATCCCCTAAACCCAAGAGCTGGAGGTTGCTGTGAGCTGTGACACCACAGCACTCTACCGATGGTGACAAAATAAGACTCTGTCTCTTTAAAAAAAAAAAAATTATTTTCTAAAGAAGTTCAAAGCATAGTAAGTAAATTATATATTTTTTCTTTCTTTTTTTTTTTTTAGACAGTCTCATTATATCATCCTCGATAGAGTGCCATGATGTCACAGCTCACAGCAACCTCCAACTCTTGGGCTTACATGATTCTCTTGCCTCAGCCTCACAAGTAACTGAGACTACAGGCGCCTGCCACAAATTCTGGCTATTGGGGGGTGGGGAGCTTGTAGTTGTCATTGTTGTTTGGCAGGCCCGGGCTGGGTTCTAGCCTGCCAGCTCCACTGCATGTGGTGGGTGCCATAGCCACTGAGCTATAGGCACTGAGACTAATTATTTTTCTTTTCTTTCTTTTTTTTTGTAGAGACAGAGTCTCACTTTATCACCCTCGGTAGAGTGTGGTGGCGTCACACAGCTCACAGCAACCTCCAACTCCTGGGCTTAGGCGATTCCCTTGCCTCAGCCTCCCCACTAGCTGGGACTACAGGCACCCGCCACAATGCCCAGCTATTATTTTTCTTTTTGATTAACACATTTTAAGGCTGTGAAGTTTAACTATAGGTTCAAGGGTGCTGTGAGATAAAAAAGGTTGGGGAACAGTACGCCAGGGTTTCCGCCAGGGTTTCTGTAGGTGTAGAAGTCTGTAAATGGAAACAGTGTTTCCTCAGAAAGCTGTCCACTTACCCTCTTTCCTGTGTTGTCTTTTGACTCGATTCCTTTGGTCTCATCCGGATCCCAACAGCCAAGAGCATCGTTCAGGTGCCTATTCAGATGCTGCAACTGCTGTTCCTGGTGTCTTGAGAAGTACCTGTACCATCTCAACCAGGTATGCCTCCTACTGGTGCCCCAGAGACACGCCAGGGTCCAAAGCTTCCATTTCTTAGGTCAGAGTTTGGCAAATTTTTCTGTAAAAGGCCAAATTGTGTAAATATTTTAGGCTTTGGGGCCAAACAGTCTCTGTTGCAACCACTCCCCTCTGCCATCATGGCAGGAGGGGGGCCATAGACAAAATGTAAATGAACGGCCATGGCTCCATTACTGGATGCTGAAATTTGAATTTCATATAATTTTCACATATCAAGAAATGTTCTTCTTTTCAAATTTTTTTTCCTTAACCCTTTTGAAACTATAGAAATCATTTTGGCTCCTAGCAGAGGGGAGCAGGAGGGATTATGGAGCTGGCCCTTGGGCTATGGTTTGCAGATCTCTACCCCACAGGCCATTAAGCTATGCTGCATTTATTCCTAAAAGAAACATGTTTCTCTTTGCAGAAAAAAAAAAGGGGGAGTAAGTCTTTAGCAACCCTAGCATAATGAGTATGCATCAACTAAGAGCTAATTTGCAGTGTCTTCTCTTAAGAACTATAATTTTCCTGAGCTAGGAAAAGAATTATCTCCCTAATTTTTATACATTTCGCCAGTCTTTCCATTCCGAGCTATAAATATTCCTTTAAAAACCATAAAAATTATATACTGCAATTGTTTGAATTTCAGGGGTTTTCTTCCTCTCCAGAATCTTTCAAATGGTTAGAAATTTAAATGTTTATTTTTCTATAGAGCATTTAAGAAATGTTAATAGCCATTAGTCAAATTTGTAAGTTAGAAGGCTGTTTTTTAATTTATTCACAGAACTCTCATTTAGAAAAACACTTCATATTATTTCCCCTCTACCTAATACATGCACCATTAGACAAAGATAATTATGAGACCATCCGTCACATTAATTATGGTATTCAGAACACCTTGCATTATGCAGGGGAAAGTGTAGCCTTCTTATGGTAAAGCTCTATTTTTAAGGCTCTTAAGAAACTTGGAGTATATTTTAAAATGTATGTTAAACCCTTGCATCTTTTAAAATGTATTCAGTTTTCATTTGGATGGCAACAAGCTAGTGTATATAAAACACAATAAAATCCTATAGGACCTTTCCGAATGGTGTGTCTTATAACGAGTCAAGCCAAGACCAGTGAATACTCTGATCACAGTGGAAGATGCTGTCTCTCTCTCTTCTCAGAGCTTTGTGCGTGTATCCAAGCAACATAAACTCCATAAAGATTTGAGATGCGTTACGAAAATATATTAACTATGATAAAATATATATGCAAAAAAATCAAGCCTAAGAAACAGACTAGAAAGACAAAAGCCACAAATGTGACCACTGATGCACAGGTGGTCACACAGAACCACACAGAACAGGTGTGTCTGTTCCACCGGCCCCAAGGTTGCTGCCCACCCCCTTCTCACTGTAGTATGGAACGTAAGGGTCTGTCTGCGTCCTGCCTCCGCTCCTAGTTTTCATACTGCCCCATGGAAGTCTAGAGGCTCCTTGGAAATGCTGCAGGGACCACAGCTTCATGAGAGGAAAGAAATGGGTGAGGAGAAAGAAGGGTGGGCTCTGGCTCCAGGCTGCCCGCTGGCCTTGCCACTGAATGTTTCATCTGAAGACAGGACTCTGCTCGGAGAGGGAAAACCACTTGCATATCATTTTCACATTTGTGTCTCTGCGTTATCATCCTAAGGGACATATTTTCTGCCTCTTGAAATTTCACCACCTTATATTAACCCAGGAACTTTTTCCCTTGGAAGTTCAAAATATTTCCAAGATCACAATTAATGTTAATATTAACCACACTGTAATTACCATTGTAAAGGCGATGAATCCTTATAACAGGTTGGCATGTACAGTACAATGGGAGTAATTTACTCTTGATTCACAAAAAGTTAGCCTTTATCCAGCCCCTGTAGTGACTTAGCAGTGCAAACAGAGATGGGTCTTTAAGATTCTAATCACGGGGGAGGCGCCTATGGCTCAAAGGAGTAGGGCGCCCACCCCATATGCTGGAGGTGGTGGGTTCAAACCCAGCCCTGGCCAAAAAAAGAAAAGATTCTAATCACGGGGCTTGGCACCTATAGCTCAGTGGTTAGGGCACTGGTTAGCCCACATACACCAGGGCTGGTAGGTTTGAACCCTGCCCGGGCTTGCTAAACAAGGGCTTGCTAAACAACAGTGACAACCACAACAAAAAGAAAAGGAAAGAATCGATGTGAATATTAATGAAGTCACATTAATAGAATTCATCTCCGAATCTAAGGGTCACCTCTGGTCTAAATTGACCACTGGAAAACAGTGAAATAAAGATTTTTAGGACTGAAGACAATTGTATAACAGGGATCAGAGCTGTTGTTGATCTCATTTGGCAGTGGCCAGAGGAAAGTGAGCGTAAA
Source organism: Perodicticus potto (assembly GCA_963574655.1). Lineage (NCBI taxonomy): Eukaryota > Metazoa > Chordata > Mammalia > Primates > Lorisidae > Perodicticus > Perodicticus potto. Next base: position 15,840 of record CAUYRH010111801.1, read on the forward strand.
GCGAGAAAAGAAATTTAGATTAGCCTTTTGAGAAATTTACTGGCATTGGAATGAGTTACTAGGGGACATTTTGGCATCTCTGTCTCTGGAAATCAGATTTAAAAGAGCATAGGCCTATTTTTTCCTTGTTGAATAGAAGCTGGGAAATGCTAAAAAAGAATGAGGTCCATTTGTTACCATCAAAACCCAGATGCTCTTCTTTATATAACATCAAGGAGCTGGTTGTGTGATACCATTGCTTTTTAAAAAGCCAAATCCATCTTCACTAAGTCCTAGTAGGGAAGCAGGTGGCAGATACTGCATTTTGTAGACATCCCGCCGAAGGCTGCACAGTCATTCACTTGCAGAGTGGGGATAAAACCCCCCATCTCATCACTTCTCATCTACTTGTCTGTCTACATCAGTGGTTCTCAACCTTCCTAATGCCTTGACCCTTTAATACAGTTCCTCATGTTGTGGTGCCCCCCAACCATAAAATTATTTTCGTTGCTACTATCACTAGAACCACTGGTCTACCTTATAAATACTATGGAAAAAAAAAACTATGTGTTCATCTCACGCCTGCATTTATCCAAAAACCATTTACTTATGCTGTATGCAAACCATTTCAAGCTGGGCATAATAGGCAGAGAGACCAAGGTGGCACACAGTCAGAATAAAGCATAAGCCAGCTACTCAGGAGGCTGAGACAGGAAGATTGCTTCAGGCCAGGAGTTTAAAGCCAGCCTGGGGAACATAGCAAGATCCTGTCCCTAAAAAAGATTTTAAGGCCAGGTTAGGTGGCTCATATCTATAATCCTAGTACTCTAGGAGGCCAAGGCAAGTGGATTGCTTGACCTCAGGAGTTCAAGACAAACCTGAGTGAAAGTGAGACCCCATCTCTATTAAAAATAAGAAAATTATCTGGGTGTCCATGGTGGGCACCTGTGGTCTCAGCTACTTGGGAGGCTAAGGCAGGAGGATCACCTGAGCCCAGGAGTGTTAGGTTGCTGTGAGCTAGGCCAATGCTGTGGCACTCTGGCCTGGGACAACAAAGTGGGACTCTGTGTGTAAATAAGTGAGCAAATAAAACAAAGAGATTTTAAAAGATGTGTACCTGTAGTCCCAGCTATTCTGGAGGCTGAGGTGGGAGGATCATTTGAGCCCAGGAGGTCAGGGCTGCAATGAGCTACAGTTGTGCCACTATAACTCCAACTAGAAGAGAAAGCAAGATTCCTTTTGTAAAAAAGAGAGAGAGAGAAAAGGCATAAGCCCAGCCTTTGCCGTGTTGACCAGCTGGTTTGGGATGGAGTTGGGAGGTGGGTAAAGCAGTAAGAGGCATAAGCATGAAACATTTATGTAACAGTTCAGAAAAGCTCATGGTTCAGTAGAGGAATGAGGGCTGCAGAAATTTAGAAAAGAGGAATCTTGCTAATTGGAGGAGGTGGGCCTGAGTATCATGCACCCATGGGAGATCACCAACTAATAACAGTAACAACAACAACAATAATAGCTGTGGGTTGTGGGCACTTAACTGTATCGCCAGTCCTGTGCTGAGTAACTTTTGTGCATTGTATCACTTGTTAGTCTTTGAGATAATATCTCCAATTTACACATAAGGAAACGGAAGCTTAGAGAAGGTACATAGTGGCAGGACTAGGATTTGAATCCAAGTCCCCAGGACCACTATGCATACTTTGTTTTGAGACAGAGTCTCACTCTGTGCCCTGGGTGGGGTACTGCAATGTCATCATAGTTGACAGCAAGCTCAGACTCTCGTGCTCAAGCAATCTTCTTGCCTCAGCCTCCCGAGTAGCTGGGATTACAGGTGCCCACCATGACGCCCTGCTAGTTTTCCTGCTTTTAGAGACAGGGTCTCATTCTTGCTCAGGCTGGTCTCGAACTCCTGAGCTCAAGCTATATCACCGGCCTCCTGGGTCTGCCAGAGTGATAGGACTATAGGCATGGGCCCTGCCTTATGCGTAAAGAACCAGCAGAGGACCTGTGTGATCTCATGGAGTCCAGCGCAGAGAAAAACCTGTCCACCTCGCTCCTTTCCCTAGCCTGCCCTGCCTGCCAGTACTTGTCTTTCCAGTGAACAGAACGTTAGTCTCTGTCTTCTAAGGCTTTGCAGCAGACTTGACTTTGTGATATCTCAAAAACACCCCTTCCTCGCAGGTCGCTCTGTTTCCATGACACTCTTTCTTGTAGCCCATCAATAGCAAGAGCCCTTGGCGACTTTTCCGTGGCAGATTTTGGTTCATCCCAAGCCAGCTGGCACACCTCCAGTGACTCCTCTCCCAGGGCAGCATGTACAACTCAAGAAAAAAAATAACAATGGGTATATTGCAATTTCTCTAACTCAATTATGAAAATGTCAAGGTTCTTAAGAAGAAACAGTTGTTGCAGTAGCTGGCATGGCCATCACAGGTAGCTAGCCAGCCATCCTGTCAGTGACAGCAGTGGTTCTGAATCCTGCCAGATGGTTTAGAGCTATTCCGGGCAGCCAGCTGATGGTGAGACCTCTAGAGAAGGTCCCTCATGTGTGCGTGTGTTAGAAGGAAACCCGCATGTGTCCATATGAGAGTTTGCATTAAGGCTCATTTATAGACTCCGCTAATCCTCACACCCAGCTGTTGCGTGGCAAATGCTACTGCCCTGGCTTTAGATAGAAAGGAATTGAGACACCTATTTGTCAGAGGCCCCAGACTGTCTGGGAGAAAACAAACTGAGTCCTCATGTTTCCTGGTGCGTGGTTCAGAAGCTGCTGGGCATGTGGCCATGGCTTTGTGTGGCTTTCCTGGGAGCAGCCTCTCTGGAGCCCAGCCCCACCTGCTGTGGGAGGCTGCAGGGTCAGGGCCTGGGAGGGCGAGGCCCCAAGCTCTCTTCCCCAAGCAGGCCTTAACGCCCTCTCAGTCCTCTGGGGTGAGGCCCCCTGAGCAGCTGCCATTGGAGATCCGACTCTGGAGTCCTTCCCCCTTGACATTCTTATGTCTTCTGGGAGAGAAAATGAATGACCACATCGCTATAGGAAAAGGAGAAAAGTCATAAAAGGGTGCTCAGGTAATCAGGAAACTCTCCTGACAGGCAACTGTGTGTTCAGCAATTAGTTCCCTTGACTTCTTCCGAAGTGCGCAGCTCCTAAAGACAAGACCTCCCCTTCCTTGGACACGTATCATATGCCAGGCACTGTGCTACTTTCTGCGTGTTACCTACCTGTATCCTCGCAAATCACCCTGTGAGAGCTACACTGTTATCTTTTATATTTTATTTATTTATTCTGAGACAGGGTGTCGCTCTGTCACCCTGGGTAGAAAGTGCTGTGGCACCATAGCTCACAGTCACCTCAAACTCTTGGCCTCAAGTGATCCTCTTGCTTCAGCCTCCTGAGTAGGCAGGCAACCCCCACAACATCCTACTTGTTTTTCTATTTTCAGTAGAGACAGGGTCTCCCTCTTGCTTGGATTGATCTCAATCTCTTGAGCTCAGAGGATCTACCCACCTCGGCCTCCCAGAGTGCTGGGATTACAGGCATGAGCCCCCGCACCCGGCCACTACTATCTTTTTAAAAAACAGATGATAGATTGTAAGAGGGACTTTACCCAACAAATGCAATCAGTGTAACATGTTTCCTGTACCCTCAATGAATCCCCAACAGTAAAAAAAGAAAAGAAAAGAAAAAAGTAAGAAAAACAGATGATATACTTAGGTTCAGAGAGGTTAAGTGATAAACTGCTCTGAGTTAGACAGGAGGAAAGTAACAGAACTGACTATTGAGATTTTTGAAGCCAAATAAGTCATTCTGTTTTCCTTGTCCAAGTTCCGAACAGTTGAGAGATGGGAGAGTCAGGCAGATGAAGATTAAAAATATCACCTTTGAACACCAGATGATCTGATTGGAAAATCTGCTACATGAACAGTTGTAGGCAAATAGGCTTGTGAAAGTTTCACCAACTCCCTCTCTCCCAGCCCCCACCAACAAGGGAGACCTTCCCATGGAGCTGAGAAGGGGTGCTCTTGGTAACAGGTGGACCCCAAAAGAGAATGAGGAAAGTCACCCAGTCCCTTAAGTTAGCCTCCTACCCTGGGAACAAGTAAGTGGCATTAGCTAAAGGAAGTCCTTGCCTGTGAGAACACAAAGCGAGGGGAATCCACATGACACCCACGGCAGGATTTAAACCCAGGTCTCTACCAATCCACCAGGGCACTCCTTCCACTGGGTAGGGACTCATCACCCCAGAACTTTAGAGATCGTGGAACACCTTCCCTCAGAATCCAGGGTCCAGAGGACTTGAAGGCTTCAAGCAGCGTTGCACAGTTTCAGGGTGACCAGATCCCTGTGCGGCTCTTCCTCTGCCTTTTCAGACTTCACCTGGGTCCTGAGACTGACATATCCCTTTACCTAGCGTGTCCATGTGAGCTGCCTCAGCTTACCTTTTGAGCAGGACTATTTGTAGATCTCCCCCCACCTTTTGGGCAATATGGGAAACAGGCCTGTGCTCATAGGGGCAGAAGGTTGAGGAACATGCGGGTCCTGGGCAGACTGGGCTGTCACCTTTTACAGGTATTAATGTTCCCAAGCCCGTGCTTCCTTCTCCAGCCCTTCCCTGCTTCCAGGAGACAGTAGCCTTCATCTTACAGAGTTCTGTCTTCCCACACCGACCTCCTCCTTGGCTCTGGGCCCGTATGTCCATTTCCCAGCAGGGCAACAGAGTGAGAAGAGTGCAGACTTTGAGGCAGACCGGTCTGAGTTTGAATAGCTTCTCCCCCATTTATGGTGACCTGGCATGGATTGCTTCATCTCTCTTCACCTCTGTTTCCAAACAGAAAAATAGATATGGAAAAATAAGGCAAAATCTGCAACATCTCCCTCATAGAATTACTATGAGAGGCTTGAATAAACTAAGACAAAAACGATAGAGTTTGGTGTCCAGCTGTAAGTACTTGAACCCTAATGTTAGTTTCTTTGGGAGGGGAGGGGTGAGTTTCATTAGTTTACTCATTCACTCACCAAATATTGGCAGCCTATGTACCAGATAAATCGGTATGAAAATACCTGCCTCCTGGGATTATAATAAATAGAGAATATTTGTAAAGCTCTTAGTTTTGTGCCTGACACGTAGAGGTACTTACTGAATACATGGAAATTATTTTCATTATTATCAACCCACGTAGTGTGTGAGCTCCTCATTATATCGTAGGGCACTGTGTTCATGAAAGTTATTCATTAAACCTGCTCAGTTAGGGCTAGATTAGCATCCACAGGGAACTTCTCCTAATACACCTTTCTCTTCCCCACCTACCCCCAGCCAGAACCATTGCATGAATAACTTGTTGGGGGTGTTAAATTGCTAAGAGCTGCCCTTCTGCCTTTGAAAGCCAGAGAAATGCTCATTTCCCCTCAACATGAAGGGTGGTGATGAGGGAAAGTCCAGCACTCAAGTTCCAAAGTAAGAGAATGGCCTGAAAGCCATTCCCCCCACGCGCGTCAGTTCTCAGAAGGCTGGCCTCTGACCCTCTGGGTTCTGTTCTGCGTCTAGCAATCTCTTTGTCTCTTCACTCCCATTTGTCAGTAGTCAAGAGCAATTGTATCACTGGCAAGGTCAGCAGGAACTGTTTCCAACAATCTTGGTTTAAAAGGTCATCTGGGCTGGGCACATTGGCTCACACCTCCCCACTCTGGGAGACTGAGGCAGGTAGATCCCCGGAGCTCAGGACTTCCAGAGCAGCCTGAGCAAGGGTGAGACCCCATCTGTATTAAAAATAGAAAAACTAGCCGGGCATTGTGGCAGGCACCTGTAGCCACAGCTACTTGGGAGGCTGAGGCAAGAGGATCGCTCAAGTCCAAGAATTTGAGGTTGCTGTGAGCTGTGACACCCACTCTACCCAGGGCGACAGAGTGAGACTCTGTGTCAAAAAATAAAATAAAATAAAAGGTCATTGGCTCGGCACCTGTAGCTCAAATGGCTAGGGCGCAGCCACATACACCAGAGATGGGTGGGTTTGAATCCAGCCCGGGCCTGCCAAACAATGACAACTACAACCAAAAAAAAAAAAAAAACATAGCCAAGTGTTGTGGCGGGCGCCTGTAGTCCCAGCTACTCGGGAGGCTGAGGCAAGAGAATCACTTAAGCCCAAGAGTTTGAGGTTGCTGTGAGCTGTGATGCCATAGCACTGTACCCAGGGCGACAGCTTGAGACTCTCAAAAAACTAAAAATAAATATAATAATAATAAAAAGCCCATCTGATCCAAGGAGTCACCTCTGGGCACCTTTGATGAGATCCTTTCACAAGCCTGACCTCCCTGTGGGACACAGAACAACCCGTGTGTTCTCAGGACCTTCCTGCCGTGACATGTTCTAGGTACACTGGGAAAATACTGCCAGAGACTGCCCTGTTCTTAACTTTGATCTAAGAAAACCACCTTTGGAGTCAGCAAAATCCAATTTCCTCCTAAGTAAAGAAGCAGGTGACGTGTAAAAACACTGTGCTCTGATGAGCGGTGCTGACCAGCGGCCCTTCCCGAGCTGCCCAGGGCAGGTCAGCGTCTGCATGGGCCTCACCGTGCTGCTGGTAACTGAGGCTGGGCCCGGGCTGTGGGGAGGTGGTTCAGGGGAGAGGAGGGAACGTTCACTGCCCAAGCTGTCAACCGATCTCAGGTGCTCGAGAAATGTCAAGGTAGAGATCAGTTTCAACATTTCCCAAGTTTACTTTGTGCGGAAAACGAACTTACACCATTAAGTAGCTCCCACCCATATCTCAACTTCCTCGTGATGGAGAGCTGGTTTCTTCGTGTCCTTTCTCTTCATCTGGTTCTTCGGGCACAGCTGTTGTCAGAGGGCTCTGGCTGCGCACCTTAAAGACCACCCACACCCTTCTAAGCGAGGCAGGGACTGTGGGGCATGTCCCTCGGCTGCCATTCCAGCTGCCTCTGTCCCAGACGTCAGGGTGTGTTGGAGAGGGGATGATTGGTGGCGAGAGAATGCATTCATTCAAAGCCTCTGTGATACCGCAGACATGGATTTGTGTTCTGCTACCGGAGTCTCAATGCAGCCTACCACGTGAGTCTCATCTTTGAATGAGTTCCACCTGGTGTGACTCCAGCCACGAACTCAGCACCGTACCATGTCTCAATCTAGCTACCCACTTTGAACTCCCATTCCACTGAACTGGCAGGAAATTTAAACTGTTATTTTTGTGCTATCTCCCTTGGGGTTATATAAGTTTCAGGTGTCCCCAGGCATTAGTAGACATAGTTTGCCCTTGAGACATCTATCTTCCCATCTACATGGCTCCCAGGCCCTGCTTGGGAAGCAGGAATATTTTACAAAACTACCTATGGTCCTGTCTGCCTAGATCAGAGGTTCTCACCCTGTGGGTTGCGATCCCTTTGGGGGTCTCCTGCATATCAGATATTTACATTATGATTCATAACAATAGCAAAGTTAGTTATGAAGTAGCAACAAAAATAATTTTATGGTTGGGGGTCAACACAGCATGAGGAACTGTATTATAGGGTCGCAGCATTAGGATGGTTGAGAACCACTGGCCTAGATGTTCTAGCAATAGGTGAACAATTGTCCTGGGTCCCCTAACAGCCCAACGGCTCTGGAACCCCTTTACTCCCGGGGTAACCAGGGAGTAAACCAGGACCCCAGGAGAGGTCATGGAAGAGCCCTACCACTTCTCCATGCACTGCTAAAGAGAAAATAGACCCGAACTCCTGGTCAGGACCCACAGACACCTGTTTCCTCCTCTCCCAGCACAGGAATATCTAATTTTCTAATCTGGGGGGAAGAAGGCCTGCAGTTTCACCCGCTGCTCCGAGATATCTGATTCATATTGAGAATCCCCCTTCCTTCATCTTTTCCACTGGCAGGTAAAAGCTTAAAGAGCCTAAAATTTTGGAAAACAAAAGCCAGTAAGAGTTGCAGACTGGATGTCTTCTTACCCTCACTCTCCCGATGGCCCCCAGACCGCTCCTGGGGGAAGGAGCACAGCCTGGGGCCAGCTGGCAGGGGGAATGTGCAGAGGGAGAAAGGGGAAAATGCCTGAGGGGTGTGACAGTCAAGAGAGCAAATGCCTTAGGGAGAGCCGGACAGACCTCCTTCCATTCAGTCTCATCTCCAGGAACATTTGAGAAACAAGTTCCATGAAAAGTAGGAGAAGAAGCAATTGAAAGAATTTGGGTTCAATTAGCTTTCTTATCTGGGTGGGGCTGGAAAGTTCCTAAAAGTTTTGGCAAGTGGATCTAGGCTTTAACAGTCTTTCAAGTGGTTTCATCTTCCCCCTCCTCTTGCCTTTTATAGAATGCTCTGTAGTTGGCATGGGGTGCAGTAAAGACAGCATTGCTGGACTTGCATTCATCCGTGGAATGAGACAGCTGAGGCTGAATGACTTCATCAGGATGTGTCTCCATGGGGGGGTGAAGAAGGGTTCTCAGGGCGTGTTTGCCATGCCCAGGTCTTGCCTCCATCAAAGCAACAACAAAGAAACTGGGTTAGAGCCAAAGAACATGAGGCTACTGACCTCCCTTAGTGCCCTGTCCCCAGGCTCCAGCCTGCAGCATGGTCAAAGCAAACCTTCCAAATGTGTCTGTGGATGGAAGGATGAGCATGAAGATTGGCACTGGGCTCGTGCGGTCGTCACACAGCTTCTAACATCTGCTGAGAGGAGTGGGAAGGCACTATAGAAATAGGGACTACTAGCTCAGAAAGGGCTGTCCTTTTCTGTTGGAGCTGCCCTAACCACACCTAAAACTGACTGCAGGGGAAACTGCTGCCTGAATAGAACTGCCAGGGGAGAGAGGAAGCTAAAATGGAGATTCAGAAAGAAAACATCTGTCTTACAACCAACCACAGTAATTAAGATGGTGCAGTATTGGCATAAACGTAGACATACTCTGCTGGATAGGTACATGTGTATACAGACCGTTGGAACAGAATAGAGAGCCCAGAAATAAACTATAGCAAAAATGGCCAAATGCCTTTCAACAAAGGTACCAAGGCTTCAGTGGGGAAAGGACAGTCTCTTTAACAAATGGTCTTGGGAACTAAATATCCATGGACCAAGTAATGAAGTTGGACCCTTACCTTATACTATGTATGAAAATTAACTCAAAATAATTTAAAAATCTAAAAGTAAGACAGACCTAAAACTATGAATTTCCCAAGAAAAATGTCAGAACAATGGAATAGGCATTTCTTGGATATGATACCAAAAGCAAAAAATAGACAAATAGGCAAAAAACAAAACAAAAAATAGACAAATGGAACTACATCAAATTTTAAAACTTCTACATGTCAAAGGCAACAACAGAGTAAAAAGTCATCCTATAGAATGGGAGGGAATAATCGCAAATCATATATGATAAGGGGTTAATAGCTAAAATTCATAAGGAACTTCCACAACTCAACAACAACAATAACAAGAAATGAGCAAAGGTCTTAAAGAGATACTTCTCCATGGAAGCTATACAAACAGCCAACGAGCTCAGGAGAAGATACTCAACATAATCATTAGGAAAAATCATCATAATCATTAGGAAAATATAAATCAAAGCGACTAGCTATCACCTCATATCCATCAGAATGGACACTTTCAAAAGAATAGAAAACTACAAGGACTGTTGGTGAGGATGAGGAGAAGTGGGAACCTTTGTGAACTGTTGGTGGGAGTGTAAAGTGCTGTAGCTATCATGGAAGACAATACGAAGAGGGTACCTCAAAAAAATAAAAACAGGAGTACCACGTGATCCAGCAGGCTCACTTCTGAGTATCCATTCAAAAGGATCTCAGAGATACTTGCACACACGTGTTCATCACAGCATTATTCACAATAGCCAAGAGGTGGAAGCAACCCAAGATCAGTGGATCAAGAAAATGTGACATAGGCTCGGCGCCTGTGGCTCAACGGGCTAAGGCGCCAGCCACGTACACCTGAGCTGGCGGGTTCGAATCCAGCCCATGCCCGCCAAACAACAATGACGGCTGCAACCAAAAAATGGCCGGGCGTTGTGGCGGGCGCCTGTAGTCCCAGCTACTTGGGAGGCAGAGGCAGGCGACTCGCTTGAGCCCAGGAGTTGGAGGTTGCTGTGAGCTGTGATGCCACGGCACTCTATCCGGGGTGACAGCTTGAGGCTCTGTCTCAAAAAAAAAAAAAAGAAAATGTGACATAGACATACATTGTAATATCATGCAGCTTTTTAAAAGGAGATTCTGTCATTTGCTACTACAGGGCTGGTCATCAAGGATATTCTACTAAATTAAATAAGGCAGTCATAGGCGTACAAATACCTGTTCGATGCACATGAAATAGTCAAAAATCATAGAAACAAAGTGGAAAGATGGTTAGTAGGGCTGGAGGGGAGGTAGGGGAAAATTGGTGTTTAGATGAGAAAGTTCTAGAGACCTGTGCATTGCACAGCAATGTGAACATACTTGACGCGGCTGCCCTCTGCACTTAAAAATGGTGAGATGGTAAATGGAACGTTGTATGTTTCTTACCGTAGTAAAAAGAAGTAAAGAAAGGTGCTGTTATAGTGCATGTGTTTTTAGCAAATACATTTTCCTTGTGAGAGTTGTTCAGGCAAGGTGGACCACACCGTGCTACAGAGCAGCATTCCTGCCCAGCCACGATCCGTGGCCTTTGGTTCCTTGCCAGGCCCTCCGTCAGCAGGCCTTCCTCACGCAGCCTGGCGGAGCAGCTCTTGCCCATGCTCGCCGTCGGTGTGCTTGTGGACAGGCAGACACCAGACTTAAAATTATTTTCCCCAAATGTGTAATCTACGTAAACATAAACATTCCCATTTCTGCTCTCCATCTCCCTCTCACTGTTTTCTCAGTTCTGACCTTCAAATCAGAGATATTTGACATTTTCTTAACTAAAGAACCAACCTTTCAAGGTCTATACATCCCATAGTCCTTCACTTTGTACAGGACGTCAGGCACCCCTGGTAAACCTTTGGCAAACACTAAGTTTATCCTCTCAAGGACTGTGTAGTAGAGACATCCCTTGTTGTATAAATGAGGAATCTGCGACCCAGGGGCTGAAGAGCTTATCTAGGATGACAGTCCTACTGTGTGGTGGTCCATATAACCCCCAAAGCTGTGGCCTACTGGCTTCCTGTGCTGCCCAGGTTCCTTGTCAAAGATAAGGATAATGTCCTCACTAACCAGGGACAGCCCTCTGTAATCTTTTTTGAAATTTTAGATGAATGTAAGGGTACACACAATTAGGTTACATTATTGGTGTTTGTTAGGTAGCTTCGTGTTGTAGCTGAGTTCTTCACGCAGGAGGTGTGCCATATGCTGCCCAGGCTGGTCTCAAACTCCTGGCATCAAGTGATCCTCCCGACTGGGCCTCCCAAAGTGCTAGGATTATAGGCATGAACCTCCATGCCAGGCCTAAAAATTCTAAAACCATTATGAAAAGTGGCCATATGCCCCTACATTGTGTTTATTAAACAAGAGCTTACCCCTTCCTTTTTTTCCCTCCCCACCTACTTGAATTGAATTGTGTTTTTCTCGTGTGCACCTGTAATTGTTCATCTGCTAGTTTCAGATTACTTTTGAGTACATAAGGCGCTTTGCTCTTCCAATCTTGAGATACTTGTAAACTTCTTTCTAAGAAAGCCTGAAGTCAGTGGCGGTACCAGCATTCCCCGTCCTCTGCGTGTCCCATTTCACAGGTCCACGGTTTAATTCTGCCTCACACAAGAACAGGCTCCCTTCTGGTTTGCTCATTTCCTCCACTGATTAGGCAGCTCAAATGAGATTAATGAGCAGCCTGGAACTGGGAAAGAGCCTGTTGGACGAAGGCAACTGCCACCCAGACCTGCCTGGTCATTAAGAATCACATCATTGTCCCGGTGGGTTTTCACTGCAGAATGCGGAGCTTTGCTAGCAGATCAACAAAGGTTCACATTCAGCAAGATGCATTTGCCTAATTCGGCTATTTCTGGATTCGTGTAAGGGCGGGGCCTATCTAACAAAAAAGAGCTGGTTGTGAGTACCACGTTCACATCATCGTCACCTCTGGACAGCCACTTAGCCTGCTGGGATTGCCATTTCAATCAGTTAAATGAGAAGGTTTTCCCAGGTGATATCTGGGGTGCCTTTTAACCCTAACATTTTACTGAAGGAACAAACAAACCAATCAATTGTATTTGGGTTTGGTTTGCAGAAATATTGTTCGGAAGACAGTCTTGGTTTGCCAGAATCATCTTCCTTAATCTATTCAACAAACATTAGCTCCATAGAGAGGGTGGGGAGCTGGAAGAGCATTTGAGCAGAAGAAACAGCGTCTGTAAGTAGAGGAGCTGCAGGGGCCTCCAGGGCAGTGTGCGTGCACAGGGTGCAGATTGGGTGTGTGACACAGCAGTCCTGGCTGTGCCCCATTAGCAGATGAAGACTGAGGCTGGGAGTGGTGTCTCACACCCATAATCCCAGCGCTCTGGAAGGCCGAGGCTCAGGCTCCCCCCCCCGACCAGCCTGAGCAAGAGTGAGACCTCATCTCTAAAAGTAGCTGGTACGTGGGTGCCTATAGTCCCAGCTACTCAGGAAGCCCAAGAGTTGGAGGTTGCTGTGAGCTGTGATGCCACCGAACTCTACCAAGGGTGACAAAGTGAGACTCTGTCTCAAAAAAAAACAAAATAACAAATGAAGACTGCTCAGATGTAGAGACTCATCATCAAAGATGCTGTAAATTTTCAAATCCCTGAGCATCCTCAATAAAATCAGGATGGGGGGAAAGTATGAGAGGACTCACCTTTCTCATTGGTGCTTCCTAAACTTCAAACCCAATGTTAAGTACTCTAATTTCTTGTTTTTTGTTTTTGTTTTTGTTTTTGCAGTTTTTGGCCAGGGCTGGGTTTGAACCCACCACCTCCGGCATATGGGGTCGGCGCCCTACTCCTTTCAGCCACAGGTACCACCCAAGTACTCTAATTTCTTAACTTTTTTTTTTGTTGAGACAGACTCTCATTTTATCACCCTAGATAGAGTGCTGTGGCTTCATAGCTCACAGCAACCTCAAACTCTTCGGCTCAAGAGATTTTCTTGTCTCAGCTTCCCAAGTAGCTGGGACTACATGCACCCTCCACAATACCCAGCTATTTTTTAGAGATGAGGTCTTGTTATTGCTCAGGTTGCTCTTGAACTTGTGAGCTCAGGCAATCCACCCGCCTCGGCCTCCCAGAGTGCTAGGCTCACAGGCGTGAGCCACTGCATCTTGACATTTTTCATAATGATTTTAGAATTTTTAGGCCTGGTGTGGAGGTTCATGCCTATAATCCTAGCACTTTGGGAGGCACAGTCAGGAGGATCATTTGATGCCAGGAGTTTGAGACCAGCCTGGGCAGCATAGTGAGATCCCATCTCTATAAAAAATGAAAAATTAGCTAGGCATAGTGGTGTCTGTCTGTAGTTGCAGCTACTTAGGAGGCTAACACAGGAGGCTCACTTAAGCCCAGGAGTTTGAGGCCACAGTGAGCTATGATGGTTTCACTGCACTCCAGCCTAGGCAACAGAAAGAAAAGAAAAAGGAAAAAGAAAAACAAAATCTGATAGGGTAGAAATCTCAGTAGGTGCTCCACTGTGGGATGAGAAAAGAATTTCTCTAGCCTAGGATATAGAAGTATAAGTTTATTTTATCTTTTAAAATGAGAGAGAAAGTGAGAGAGGAGAAGAGAGTGGGGAAAGAGAGAGAGGATTAGAGAGCAGAGAGAAAAGACGAAGAAGATGGGGTGACTTCCCAAAGAAAGAAAAGAAAAATGCCCAAAGTTAAGGTCAACGTTAGCTGAATTTAGGTGGGGGGGATGGTGGTGATTGCAGCCATATTCACAAGGTGTTGTGAATTCTCTGGCAGGGCTGAAGACAGACTTTTATCCAGGTGTTTCTGATCTGGAGGCCTGATATTCCTAGCCAGTTGTTTTGTTATTTGTCTAGGACATTCAGGAACCCTTGAGGCTAAAGGAACAAATTCTGAAAGACAGAGAATTAATGAAATGTAAAGAGAAGAATTTACATTTCCTCTGTCTGTTGGGCTCCTCAGTGGTTTATTAAAAGGGAACTGGAGTGGAGGGGCTGTTGTTAAGTCTGCTAGGCTGAACAAGACAGCAGGTAGAGAAAGATATTGATTTTAGTCCTTACTGAAAAAACCAAGTTAATAATTTTTCTACTATTTTCTTACAAAGACCAACTATCCTTACAAAACCCAGAAAGATTTTTTTTTTTAAGAAACCTAAGTCTTGGGTGGCGCCCCTGGCTCAGTGAATGGGGTGTCGGCCCCGTATACCGAGGGTGTAGGGTTCAAGCCTGGCCCAGCCAAACTGCAACAAAAAAATAGCCGGGCGTTGTGGCGGGCGCCTGTAGTCCTAGCTGCTCAAGAGGCTGAGGCAAGAGAATCGCCTAAGCCCAGGAGTTGGAGGTTGCTGTGAGCTGTGATGCCACAAAAAAAAAAAAAAAAAAAGAAAAGAAACGGAAGTCTTGCTTGGGAAGGTATAGTCTGTCTGAAATGTAATATTCCTTAAGTTTTAGTTTAGTTTCATTTTCCTTCATTGAAGTCAAGTTAACTTCGTACCTTTATTGAAAACACCACACAGAGCACAGCTCCCTGTTTGTAACTTACGCTGGTGTGTCCACCCCTCCTTCCTTCCTTCCATCTGTGGGTGTGTTCATAGGGGAACGCTGGGGTGAGGTGCAGGGCATGTTAGCAGTGATTATTTTTGTTATTTATTTGTTTATTATTATTATTATTATTTGCAGTTTTTGGCCAGGGCCGGGTTTGAACCCGCCACCTCTGGTATATGGGGTCAGTGCCCTACACCTTGAGCTCCAGGAGCCACACAGCAGTGATTATTTTTGAGAAGTAGGATGAGAGTGATTTTCTTGCTTCTTTCTTTCCTTCTGTGTTGCTTGACTTTTTTTATGATGAGCAGGAAAATAATAAAGCCGTTATCCTAAAAATTAAGCAAAAAGCAAATCAATTTAAAAAGAGCAAAGCAAACCCATTGCCCTGTGCCTGGCTTTCCTCCCGTCCCTCCTGCCACCTGGCCTGAGCCCTGAGGGGCTGGCTGGCTTCCTCACACACCATCTTATGGGATGTTTGTTTGCAACCTGGTGACCAGCGAATTCCTGAAGGGATCTGAACAGTGAAGGCAAGGCCCTGGGAGGCCCAGAGGCTGTTTGTGCACACTGCCTCGCTCCACATGTGTTTGCGATAAAAACAGAGCTCAAGATGAAACTGGTTTCTGCAGGTTTTGCTGTAGGTCCAGGGAAGGACCCTGGGTGAATGGGATGTATCTGGTCTCAGATTTCACTGTATTTCTTTCAGTTTGGAGGAAAGTATGAATGCCAGTGTTATTTATTCATCATCTAATTTCTCAAGTTGTTAGTGGTTCTTGCATTGAGTTAATAAATATCAGAACTCTGTAAGGAAAGCCTTCCAGAAATAAAGCTGGCTATTCATGGCATGATTTTTGGCAAACACCTTCCCTCCTCTAAGGGAAGGTTTACCTTTTGAAGAGTCAACAGAAACTCAAGTTCACAGTTCTGCCACCAAATAAGAAAAGACAGAACTGCTGTCAGCTGTAGGCGGGCAGGGGGCTGGATGGTGCAGGCTTTGGTTTTGGACTTAAGGCACAAAAAAAGTTCTCTCTGTGTAAAAGCTGCAATTAGCATTCTTAGATAACTCAAAGAGGTGATCTGCTTTTCTCTTACCTGAAAAACTACACTTAAATCTCTTTCATTTTTCTTCAATAATTAGAATTTTCTGCGAGATGGGAATAATAATATCTGAATTGTGGGGGTAAAGCAGATGAGACGCAGTGAGATGATAATATGAGGGTGCCTGGTCCCGGAGGAAGCACTACACAAGGGTAAGCATCTTCACACAGAATCTTAGGAGTGGGGGTCATCTTTTCCATGCAACAGAACAGGGCACTTAGTGGAAGCCACTCAGCACATCCCTGCACATCTCAGCATCTCCCAACATGACTGGAATCAACTCTCTTTCTGCTAAAGCAACTTGTCACATTCTTGTCTCTTTTTAATGGTGCATTTCATGAGAGCACCGCTTTATTATTTTGAACTTTTCGGAAGGACAAGCACAAAGTACAGCTCAAAGCAAATGTTTTCCTGTAGGTGGGCCTGAATGAGTCAGAGGTCCACAGTCGTGTAGGGACTGCGTCAGATGGGTGTGCTGGGGACCTGCTGCTTAACCCCAGTGCCTGAGTTTCCTCGGCTCCTTCACTGGGCTGGAGCTAAGAGGAGTAAATGAGTTAATGCGTTTGGTAGAGGGGCAGCACAGAGCCCGGCACACAGTATGCACCCGATGAATGTTTGCCTTTATGATTGTTTATTCACACATAGAAGTTACACATCTGCTTCCTGACTGGGCGCGAGGAAGTCACAGATATAAAGTAGGAAGCTATTGTTAGGTCTGTGCCAAGCCATTTAGGACATATCACTAGGGCATCTCCTGGGTGGCAGTGGAGGGGAGCCGGAGTGCCTGGGAAGTTACAATTCCTCACACTCCTCTTTCCCCTCCCCTCACTGTCTTTGGGCCCGGCCCCCACCGTGACTGCTATTAGGGCCACAAGTGCAGTGGGTGCCCGGTCCCACGGCATTTATGCACAGCTCCAATGAGCCCAGCAGGCATTGAGGAGGTACTGGGGGAGGAGGGTCCCCTGGATTTGGGTAGCAATGAGCCTTGGGAGTACAGGGCTTTGTGACTCAGCAGAGGAAGGTGATGAGGGAGATGTCCTGTCCAGAGCTTCCCCAGGAGAGCCTGGGGGCCCGGCCAGAAGCACAGGCTGGAGATCAAGCTTCCTGCTGCTCCCCCAGCTCCACCCACGCAGGGAGGCCTGGCTCCGGACTACCCAGGCCTGCTTCCCAGTGCCCTGCCCTGCCTGACCCACCAGTGCCTGCGCAGATGGACTCGCAGTCACGCTTCGGCCACCAGGTTCTCTGCTGGAGACAGCCAACAATGGGACCAGCTCAGACACCACTTCCACGATATCCTCCCAAACCTCCCCAGGCCCCTTCTCCCTTCACCCCTGGCTGTGAGTCTGCTCTTTGTCGCTCCCGCATTTGCCCTGGTATTACAGTTCATTACTTATCCGCCCTCACAGCCATGCAGAACCACCTTGTCTGTGTCCTGTCCCTTGTACTCCCTGGCAGCTGGGGACAGTCCCAGAAGGACCTTCCATGAACGCCTGAGAAAATCAACCTGTAACTAGGAGGAGTCTTTAACTCCAGGCAAGGTGATGAGAATTGGGACCTGGTATCGAGGTGTTGCTGTTGTCAATTTGAGAATTCTTGTATCTGTTTTGTGTTTTATGTCCATTTAAAAACAGAAATTTCCACGTTTGGTGATGCTAAGAAAACATGCATGCTGGATATTGTCTGGTATTAAATCAAAACCCAAATGCCACTACCTCTTGCTTGCTTAGCAATTAGCCTTCAGGATTTCCTGATTAACTTTCACAACCAACGAAACATGTTTCCTAATCCTTATTACGTGCTTATTGTGAGGATCTGCAGGCTCCCTTTGCATGTGAAGTCCAAGTTCTATCAGCCCAGGCACATACACACGCTCAGAGCGAGAACTGGCGATATTGAAAATTTAGCACAATGTATCTTCCAGCTGCCGGACAAGGAAGCAGCTTCTTCCGAGAATAAGTGTAAATTAGCTAATGCTGAAACTGCAGAAATGTTCAATCCATGTCCTGGGTCTCGAGTGATTCTTCCCTCCTCCCTCCATTCATTCCGACGTTAATTCTAGGTCTCCCAACAGCACTCCGGGTTGAGTCTTGTGGTAAAATGCTAGTGGTTTAGTAGCTGCAGGAATGCGTATGTAATTTCTCTGTCAGAGTGGTTTTAATGCCCTCTTTCAGAGGTTTTGATACAGTAAAGATAAATGGTTATGAGCCTAGAAAAATCTGTGGAGTCAACACATCCATGAGAAAGCAACCTTTAATCATTTTAGCCAAAGAGGAAAATCTATTTTTATTGCTTCTGAGTGATAGTGCTATATTGGCCATGAGGCAGTGTTCTGCAGGAAAATGGCCCCACAAAAATTGTATCTCCCCGTATGACTCAGGAAGCCCACTGAGATGTTGGGGAGGGGAGAGACGCCCGGGTGATGGGCTGTAGGCAGAGGAGCACGTGGTGGGCTGCCACTGCAAAGCAAGATTACACTGGGGGCTGGAACATAGTAGGAGAAGAAGGACCTGCCCTTTCCTGCATCCCTGAGGGCTTGAGGGTCTAAAGCCTGTGGATAAAGGATCCTTTCCACACTGGGTGCTCAAAGAGTTGCCTCTGTGTTCTCAGTTGTAAATGAGACCATCTTCGGTGAGGTCTGGATGATAATAACCACCCTTTATTGCACACTTTTCATGTGCCAGGTGCTTTGCTGAATGCTTTATGGGGAACATGTTCTTTAATCCTCCCAACATCCCTTTGCGGTAGGTGCCATAACTCACTTTATAGATGAGGAAATTAAGGTCTTAGGTTAGATTATTTGCCTGAGACCAACAGCTAGTTGGTGGTAGGACTGGAATTTGAACCCAGAGACAGTCTGGCTGCAGTCTGTGCTTACCTTAACCACACTGCTTTTAAATAGCATTTTGCTCTAATGAAAATTGATAGTGTAATGTCCAGAAGGTTAGGATTTAAAAAAAAAAAAGGTCTCTGTCTCAGAGATTCACCAGGGGACCTGGCAAAAATGCCCTTGATCTTGGTTTCCAGTCTATAAAAGAATGATTATGCTATTCTTTACCTGCCCACACAGATGTGTTTTGAGCAGGAATGGATTGGTCATCAGGGCTCTAAGAACCTTAGGTGACTGAAGACGCCTAGTTAAGCCATATGTACAAGGGTTTCCCGTCCCAACACAAGACTGAATTCTCCAAACTGGAACAGCTTTCCACCTACAGCTGACTTGGGATTTTTAAACGCGAAATTCATGTGTGTTTAATTTCATGTGCGAATTTCATGTGCCTCTGTGTAAGGCAGGGACCAGAAGTTTTTTGTGTAACATTAAGGCATTTTTGCTGCGTCTTTACTGAACATCCCCTCTGAGGCAAGTTGTGCCCTGTCAGGGGAGATCGGTACCAGCCTTTTGTCTTTGAGAACCATACTTTCCTTCCTAGATGTCCTTGGGGAAGAGGGAGCTTGAGGAATTGAGTGAGTTAATTCTGTTCCCCAATCCCATGTTCCTTAGTCCTCTTGGTTTTCCCTTACACTTACTCCACCAGGACCTGCACCATTGGGGGCTGGACGGGCTCACTGCAGCAGACTCCACACTGGTTTCCTTATGATATTTTTGAAGGATTGTACAGAAGAGTTAATTTGTACATCATGAGATCAAAAATTTTCAGCCCTTTATCCAAGCCAAAAGGAATGTCAACAGCCCAAGCAGGCAATATTCCAGTGTGTTTTACCAAGGAAGTTATAAATTCTTCCTTGCCAACTTCAGCACAAGTAACATTTTTAAAGATTTCAAGAGATGTATGAAAATTAGATGGTCCTAGCCGGGTGTTGTGGCGGGCGCCTGTAGTCCCAGCTACTTGGGAGGCTGAGGCAAGAGAATCGCTTAAGCCCAAGAGTCTGAGGTTGCTGTGAGATATGATGCCACAACACTCTACTGGGGGCGAAAAAGTGAGACTCTGTCCCCAAAAAAAAAAAAAAAAAAAATGGTCCTGAAATTATCATACAATCATAAGGTATTTTAGAAAAACGACCCAAGAAATCTTCTTACATGAACACACATTTGTTGTCTTTGACTTCATGACTCTATTTCTGCAAATTTATCCTTAAAAAATTATCCAAAATTTGGGGCGGCACCTGTGGCTCATCGAGTAGGGTACCGGCCCCATATACCGAAGGTGGTGGGTTCAAACACAACCTTGGCGTAACTGCAAAACCAGAAAAATAGCCGGGCGTTGTGGCAGGTGCCTGTAGTCCCAGCTACTTGGGAGGAGGAAGCAGGAGAATCGCTCGAGCCCAGGAGTTGGAGGTTGCTGTGAGCTGTGATGCCACAGCACTCTACCCAGGGCCACATAGTGAGACTCTATCTCAAAAAAAAAAAAAAGAAATAAAATTATCCAAAATTAGGAAAATATTCATTGCATAGTCATTTATAGTAGCAAAATATATGAAATAGTTCATATGTTCCAACTACTTATGTATGTGTACATGCACCTCTGACAAAATATGTCTTTATTAAAAATCAAAATGATAAAAGCCATGTAGTAACATAAAATACTTATTATATAAAGGAAGAAAGTTGCTAGGCGCGGTGGCTCATGCCTGTAATCCCAGCACTTGGGAGGCTGAGGCGGTGGATTGCTTGAGCTCAGGCATTCGAGACCAGCCTGAGGAAGAGTGAGACCCTGTCTCTAAGAAACAGATGGGCATTGTGCCGGGGAACCTGTAGTCCCAGATACTTGGGAGGCTGAGACAAGAGAACCGCTTGAGCCCAAGCGTTTGAGGTTGCTGTGAGCTATGACACTACTGCACTCTATTGAGGGTAACAAAGTGCAATTCTGTCTCAACAACAACAACAAAAAAGGAACAAAATCAGATATGCAATCATGATACTGCCCTATTTATACTGGATGTTTTTTCACTTCTGGAATTCTTTTTCTTTTTTTTTTTTGAGACAGAGTCTCACTTTGTCGTCCTCAGTAGAGTGCCATGGTGTCACAGCTCACAGCAACCTCCAGCTCTTGGGCTTAGGTGATTCTCTTGCCTCAGCCTCCCAAGTAGCTGGGAGGGATTTTTTTTTCTCTCTCTCTTTCTTCTTTTTTTTGAGACAGAGTCTCACTCAGTTACCCTGGGGTTGAGTGCAATGGCATCATAGCTCACAGCAACCTCTAACTTTTGGGCCCAAGCAAACTTTCTGCCTCGGCCTCCCAAGTAGGTGGGACTAGAGATGCTTGCCAACAATGCCCGGCTAGTGTTTCTATTTTTTAGTAGAGATGGAGTCTTGCTCATGCTCAGGCTGGTCTTGAACTCCTGAGCTGTCCTGCCTCTGACTCCCAAAATGCTAGGATTACAGGCATGATCTTTTTCTTTTTTAAGCTAGAGTGTTGCTCTGTGGCCTGGGCTCAAGGGCAGTGGTGCCATCATAGGTCACTGCAACCTCAAACTCCTGGACTCAAGCAGTCCTTCTGACCCAGCCTCCCAAGTAGCGTGGGCCACAGGTGTGCACCACCATACCCAGCTAATTTTTTTATTTTTTTGTAGAGACGAAGTCCTACTCTTTTGTTCAGGCTGATCTCAGACTTTTGGTGTCAAGCAGTCCTCCTGCCTCAGCCTCCCAGAGTGCTGGGATTACAGGCACAAGCCACTGCACCTGGCCTATTTCTCCAGAATTTCTATTCAATTTGTTATCTACTCTGTCTTCATACCATCCTGTTTATTTCTTATGTCACTGTTCCTTCCATTATCTCCTCAGCATTTCTTTTTGTTGTTGAAACAGAGTCTCACTCTGTGCCCTGGATAGAATGCCATGGCATCATTGCTCGCAGCAACACCCAGCACGATGCCTAGCTAGTTTTTCTTGTTTTTTTTTTGAGACAGAGTTGCACTCTGTGGCCCTGGGTTGAGTGCCATGGCATCATCGTAGCTCACAGCAGTCTCAAACTCCTAGGCTTAGGAGATCCTCTTGCCTCAGTTTTTCTATATATATATATATATATATATTTTTTTTTTTTTTTTTTTTTATTAGACAGAGACAGGGTCTCACTCTTGCTCAGGCTGGTCTTGAATTCCTGAGCTCAATAATCCACCCACCTTGGCCTCCCAGATTGCTAGGATTACAGGGGCAAGCCACTGCACTGAGCCCTTCTCAGCATACCAAACATATTTTCCTACATACTTTTTCCAGATTGTTCTCTCCAGTTTTTGTTTGTTAGGTCATCTGTAATATTTTCCTGTGAGCACTCCTTCATCTTCTGCAAGGGTTGTGTGTTGGACTCCACTATTACCTGCCCTGGGGAAAAGTGGTTTTACTTTGTCTTATGAATTCTGAATTTGTTTAGAAGTTCATTTCCCAAGCAAGGGCCTAATTGCTACTGGACCTTTGGGTTCAATTCTCACAAATAGGGCTTGCTTTCTTTCTGGTACTTAAATTTCCTCTTCTGCCCTCCGACTCTACTATGCATCAAGAAATTATTTAGGAAGGCAGACATGGTGGCCCACACCTGTAATCCTAGGACTCTGGGAGGCCAAGATGAAGGATCACTTGAGGTCCGGAGTTCAAGACCAGCCTGAGCAAGAGCGAGATCACATCTCTATTTTTAAAAAATAATTGAAATAAAAAATAATTTTTTAAAAAATTATTTATGGGCGGCACCTGTGTCTCAGTGGGTAAGGCGCTGGCCCCATATTCTGAGGGTGGCGTGGTCTAACCCAGCCCCAGCTAAACTGCAACAAAAAAATAGCTGGGCGTTGTGGCAGGCACCTGTAGTCCCAGCTACTCGGGAGGCTGAGGCAAGAGAATCGCTTAAGCCCAGGAGTTGGAGGTTGCTGTGACCTGTGACACCACAGCACTCTACCGAGGGTGATAAAGTAAGACTCTGTCTCCATAAATATATGATTCACCCATGATTTCAATATATTTGTAGTAGGATATTCTATCCATCACACTGTCCAGAAAATACTTTTCTTTTTTCTTTTCTTTTTTTTTTTTTTTTTAAGGCTATTTTTCTATTTTGCAGTTCGGCCAAGGCCGGGTTTGAACCCGCCACCTTCAGGTATATGGGGCCGGCGCCCTACTCGATGAGCCACAGGCACCGCCCGGAAAATACTTTTGTTTTACTGCAATTATATGAAAATATAAGTGAATATCGTCAGAAACTGGAGGACCTTTGAAAATGATGTTATTTGTTATGGGTAGATATAGTAGATTCAGAGCAAATATCTTTCTCTACTCTGCAAAGATTTTCTATTGTGTTTTATTTTAGAGATAATTATAAAAACCATGTTTAAATTATTGTCTTTTGTTTCAGAATGCATATACTGCCACTGCCATCAATGGGACGGATTTTTGTACATCAGCAAAAGATGCATTCGATATCTTATCTAAGAATTCAAGTCATTTTACATCCATTAACTGCTTTGGAGACTTCATAATTTTTCTAGGAAAGGTGAGATGTCTTGACTAAATAAAAGACATTCAGGGCGTGGCGCCCGTAGCACAGTGGTTACGGTGCCAGCCACATATACCAAGGCTGGCAGGTTCGAGCCTGGCCCGGGCTGGCTAAACAACAATGACAACTGCAACAAAAAATAGCCGGGCGTTGTGGCAGGTGCCTGTAGTCCCAGCTACTTGGGAGGCAGAAGCAAGAGAATCGCTTGAGCCCAAGTGTTTGAGATTCCTGTGAGCTGTGACGCCATGGCACTCTACCGACGGTGAAATATTGAGATTCTGTCTAAAAAAAAAAAAAAAAAAAAAAAAAACGGACATTCCGAAAATTGAGCTGGGCAACAATTCTTACTCTACCATAGATGATGTGCTTTATTATCCCTTTTAATCCCCAATGCCTGAGATATGCCTGTTTTGCTGATGAAACTAAGGTGTAATAACTTGCCCAGGATTCCACAATAGGCGGTCTGACCTGCTGAAGTCAGAAGGCTCATTACACAGGGCCACAGCCACCATCTGGGCCTAATTCTGCAGTCCCAGTCTGCCCGGCCCTGCCTCTCCCTTGACTGCCCTTCAAATGCTTGACCCCAGACGCCCACCCTTCCCATCACGGCTTCTGCATTCCAAGCTGAACATCCTTGCTTCTTCCAACCACTCCTCCATACCTGACCCACACCCCAGAGCCTTCAGCAGTGCCTGAAGTGAACAAGCTTAGTCTCCACTTGGGACCTGGCCAGTGCCAGTTAGGGGGACTGTTTGCGCCTCATCCAAACTTTGTGCCCTGTGGTATTGAGTGCAGTTCTCAGGGCATTACTGTTGGTCAGCTGTCAGCGAGGCTCTAACAGGATTGGATGTCACAGGCGTGTGCTAACCACAAACTCACTGAAGTCTCAGCTACACCTGAGATGTTTCACGGGCAGTAGTGATACGAGCACAGAATCATTATGCCTTTCAAAATAACCTGAAGAGTCTAAGTCGTAATTGTATTTAAATGGCTAATGGGTGATATCGTTTCTAGTTTAACTGCTTCCAAAAATTTTTGGAATGAGGTTTCATCTTTTTAAATAGAGTTATTTTATTTCAAATCATTCATTTTCCTATGTTTCCCAAAAGGACTATAGAATGGCTAATGAGCTTTTAATAAGTATGTGATAACCAGTGATTCTTTGATTTATTTTTAATAAAGTAACATTCAGATTTCCATGTTCACCTAGGTGGACATCCAGGGGCAATGAAGACCCCAGATGGACCCCATTCTGTTAACGAATTTGGTACATTACAGCCTATAATCTTCTACAGAGAAAGATTATAATTACATACAGCAAAAGCCTGGAGTAAGCCTATTATCTCCTCACAGCACCACTGGAAAGCCTTCTCACTTTAATCCCCAGGGTAAAATTAACCACATATCAAACTACACTATTATCTCTTCAATGGATCATCACAATGGATCACTAAAAAATGATATATAGAGAAAAACATTTTTAAGTGAGAATACTTACTGTGGTGTTAAGTGAAAAGACAGAATAAAATTTTGTTAGAAACTATTACCTCTTGTATAAATACAAAAACTGGGTACAGACAAATGAAAGGACACATACCCTTCCCTCCCACCATTAACTGAGTTTTCTGTTGATATCATAGCTTCTCATTTTTCTTCTATTCTGCCAAATTTTCTGACAAGCATTCTTTATGACAGTGGTGTATACTCACATACGTGCGCATATGTGAAGCTATTACTTACAACTGGCCAAAAAAAAAAAAAAAAAAATCTTTCCTAAAACATTCTAACCCAAAAAAAGATTTTTAAAAACCTCTGTTTCGGACAGGTGTTGGTGGTGTGTTTCACTGTTTTTGGAGGACTGATGGCATTCAACTACAACCGTGCACTCCAAGTGTGGGCAACCCCTCTGTTGTTGGTAGCTTTTTTTGCATACTTAGTAGCCCACAGTTTTTTATCTTTGTTTGAAACTGTCCTGGATACGCTTTTCCTGTGTTTTGCTGTTGACCTGGAAACAAACGATGGATCATCAGAAAAGCCCTACTTTATGGACCAAGAGTTTTTGGTAAGCAGAAATTTCCTTTCCCGTTACAGTCTCCATCGTCACAATTCCAAGCTTTGAAAAGCTTAACGCAGAGGAGGTGCTGTGCCCAGCTTCACTTTCTCTTCCTGAGGGCTCTGTGGGTTCTGCTCTCACGTGGCCTGAGTGTCCTGAGAACAACTTGAATCAAGAGTCCTTAGTAAGAGCAGCACCCCTGCCCTTTTGGGTGGTCGGGAAGTGTAACCATTGACCTTTGGCTGAAGCGTTTTTTGTTTCGTCAGTCATCACGTCATACCCGCTGTATTTGAGGGAGAGCACACTCCAGTGTAGACTAATCAGCTTTGGTGCCAGCATCAACAGATCTGCACTTCTCCGGCCCTTTATTCTCCAAGCCACACCCTGTCCCCAGCGAGAGCCCTGCCCCCACACTGCTTTTTATCTGGAAATAGCAGGCAGCTGTTTGTAACAGCTTTTCCAACAGTTGTTGCTTATTTACCTTATCCTATATAGACAGGGATATTTTAACAGCTCAATGTCTGTATTCTCTGAGTCACATGATGTTTTTAATAATTTTCTTTTATCCTGTCGCCAGTAAGCTGAGGGGTTGAAGCCCTTTTAGCTTGAAATAGAGCACACAAAGCAACAGTTCAGCAGGCACCGAAGTTTAACAAGCACTATTACGGTCTTAGAGTGCGTCTTCATTCTCCATATAAAAGTGCCATTTTTACTTATTTGTAGTTCTCTAAAGAAAGTGTTCCGAATGGTAGTATGAAACCAGCCTCAGGTCTTCATTCCCTGGTTCACACTTTTCTAGCTAAAAATCTCCTTTAGGCTCAGCACCTGTAGCACAGTGGTTGTAGCACCAGCCACATACACCGAGGTTGTGGCTGGGGCCAGTTAACCAACAACGACAACTGCAACAAAAACAACAACAAAAATAGCCAGGCGTTGTGGTGGGCGCCTGTAGTCCCAACTACTTAGGAGGCCGAGGCAAGAGAATCACTTAAGCCCAGGAGTTGGAGCTTGCTGTGAGCAGTGATGCCACAGCACTCTACTGAGGGTGACAGCTTGAGGCTGTCTCAAAGAATTCTACCCCTCAAAATATTTATTTCAATAAGGAAAACACTCTTAAGAATTCAATTCTCAAAAATTGTATGACCAAGACCTCTTTGTAATAAACGGCTATCTTTGGGGCGAAGAAACCTCAGCATACAGCAGTTTGCCATGCGGACGTGAGGAAGCTTTGAGGTCTCTGACCTCTCTCTGCTCCTCCGCACTCTTTGTCCCTAACTGCAGGGTGAAGTTGTTCTCTGAAGTCCCCTATCTGCCTAAAGTCCAGACCCACCAAAGAAGAAAACAATCACCTCTGGTCACTTGCCTGAGTTTTCATTAACTGAACTCACATTGCAGGAACAAAGAGTAAAGTCCATCTACACACCTGGACACTAGTCAGAAACCGTTGTCTGCTCTGCGGGCCCAGTAGACTTTGTCCTAGCATTATGTTAACGCTAAATTCTCCTGAAAATCATTTACCATGCTGCTAAAATCACTCACACTTCCCCATCTCTCTTTCCCCTACAAAGAATTTCGCCCCACTGCATCACATGCTTTGGGATTCTCCTCCCTCCTTGCTAATAAATTTATACACCATTTCGAGTCATCTGCCTTTTGTAATTTTTCAACCATCTCAGAATGTGAAAAGTTTGCCCGTGGCCATTGCATTATAAACAGTGCAGACCCAGAACACTTCATGTGCCTCATTCTTTTGTTTTTCAGAGTTTTGTAAAGAGAAGCAGCGAACTAAGCGGTGCGAGTAAACGGCGAGACAGAAACTCCCTAAGGAGCGAAGAGGGGACAGCGCTCCGGCCCATCGTGAGATAGATGCCCGTTAGGGGTTGGTCTCTGGCAAAAGTCTCCTTCCTCTAAGAGCCATTTACAGAGTAAAAGACAAGACTATTAAAGAATAGAATTTCAAAAAAGAAAAAGTGGGGATGGGCTGGGTGGCTCACACCTGTAATCCCAGCACTCTGGGAGGCCAAGGTGGGTGGATCGCCTGAGCTCACAGGTTCGAGACCAGCCTGAGCCAGAGCGACACCTTGTCTCTAAAAATAGCCATGTGTTGTGGCGGGCGCCTGTAATCCCAGCTACTTGGGAGGTTGAGGCAAGAGAATCACTTAAGCCCAAGAGTTTGAGGTTGCTGTGAGCTATGTTGGCACAGCACTCTACCTAGGGTTAAAGAGTAAGGCTCTAACTCAAAAAAAAAAAAAAAAAAGAGAAGAAAACGCAAGCCTTGATAGACCCTATTCTTCCTCATTGTTTTCTCATTAATGTTTGACCAGATTACATTATTGGAACCATAAAAGTTTACAACCTATTTTTGTACCATGTAGGACAGACTTTTAAGACCCTGTTTAAGCATCAGTTAAAAGAGCATAATATGTAATAACTCAGATTTGTTTGTAAGAGAACTACCAATAAATAAACCTTTTTAAGAAAAGGACTTTATAGCAGAAATCTCTGGAATGTTATGTTTTTTCTTGCTCTCTTGTCCAGAATGCCAGGCTGGTCTCCAATTTCCGGGCTTAAGCTATCCTCCTGTCTAAGACTCCTGAGTAGCTGGGCCACAGGTGTGCATCACTATGCCCAGCTTGGAATGCTGCTCTTAAATAGCATAGGACATTTCCCCCACTCATTCAATCCTGGAAATGTGCTAAACATATTAACTTTTCCAAGCACAATCCATAGTCTCAGTGACAATAAAAACCAAAAGTTTAGTTTGGACACAGTGGCTCATGCCTGTAATCCCAGCATACTGGGAGACCAAGGCAGGTGGATAGCCTGAGTTAGGAGTTCAAGACCATCCTGAGCATTAGTGAGACCCCATCTCTCCTAAAAACAGAAAAGTTACCCAAGCGTTGTGCCAGGCACCTGTAGTCCCAGCTACTTGGGAGGCTGAAGCAGGAGGATCTCTTGAGCACAAGAGTTTGAGGTTGCTGTGAGCTGTGAAACCACAGACCTCTACCCGTGGTGAAAGGTTAGACTTTCTCAAAAAAAAAAAAAAGAAAAGAAAAGAAAAAAAGAAAAAATTCAAAGTTTATACTATAACCAGAACTACCACCTTAACTTGGGTATGTACACTAAAGCAGAAGTTTAACCAGCTATGACTTAGTTGGTAAAAGTACCAGGCTCTAGGCAGCACCTGTGACTCAGCGAGTAGGGCGCTGACCCATATACCGAGGGTGGCGGGTTCAAACCCGGCCCTGGCCAAACTGCAAAACAAAAAAATAGCTGGGTGTTGTGGTGGGCGCCTATAGTCTTAGCTCCTTGGGAGGCTGAGGCAAGAGAATCGCCTAAGCCCAGGAATTGGAGTTTGCGATGAGCTGTGCTGCCACAGCACTCTACCAAGGGTGATAACGTGAGACTCTGCCTCAAAAAAAAAAGTACCAGGCTTTTTTATAAAATTGGCAGACATCCTAAAGAAATGGTTTTCAACCACCACTCCACCTGAGAATTGCCTAGAGAAAGATTTTTATTTACGTTTTTGCCAGGGCTGGGTTTGAACCTGCCAAGTCTGGTATATGGGGCCAGCGCCCTACTCCTTGAGCCATAGGCACCACCAAGAGAAAGCTTTTTAAAAACACTTATAACCTGGCCCCCATCCCTAGAGATGTATTTAGATGGTAGTGAGGGGTGAGAGCATTCCTTTCAAAGCTTTCAACAAACAGAACACTGACATGCTGATTGGCAGCCTTGTGTCTGTTAGACAGGCAAAAGAATTACTGCTCTCCTAACAGGAGGACCTCATCTTTTTGGCAGGGCAGTTAGTACGACATAAGGCTTCTCTTCCCTACACACCTGTACAAAGATGACAAGCAGCAGCCTGACAGCTCAGATCTACTTTAAATGCAAATTACTTTTTTCTTAAACAACATCCTTGCCTGAATTAGGTGAGGTCCATCAGTTTCCTTTAGGAAAGGGATTTATAGGACAGTTTTTCAGACACATTAAACTTAGTCCTTGTGAAGTAAACTTCACTTTCACGGGTCTCTTCAAACTGTACGTACCTCCTTATCCGCCCTAGCAAAGAAACAAACAGGCACATTTTCACCCCCAAACCTCATAGAACCAATCCTATCAGAAGAAAACTTTTGGCTGAGACAATGTCAGAAAGCAGGAGTTGCCAGTTTTGTTTAAGTGACTGAATATTGTTCATTATGACATTTAACTGTTGTTTGACCTTCTATGTCATGACTGAAGGTTTAGGTTTTACTACAAACCTAGTTTATTATCAAACAGCACATCCTACTTCTGATCTGGAAATAGGGTCATTTTATTCAACCTTGAACATGAGCATGAAATTCCCCAATGCTCCTACCAGTATTCCTGAAGATGATTTTAAGATTATTCCAAGTTGAATTTAAGATGAATTTGGGGCAGCCAAGTCACAATGAAATAAGCGAGGGACAGAGAATGACTTGAATCGTGGATGTCAGGTACTATGTGCACTGGGCAATTTCCTTCATTGTTCTAAGCCTCACGCGCTTAAGCACAGAGCGCAGTGCTGTGTGGATTACATAAAATGAGGTTAAAGTACTTTATAACACTAGCTGGGAAAGTACTTTGTTAAAAAAAAAAAAAAAATCTGACTCTCCTATCTAGAAGCTAGCCAGAAAATAATCAGCCTGTGGTTCATATGAATGTTCAAAAAAAATATTTATTTATAAAAAATACAATGGGATGTTTATGCTGAGAAATGCAACAATAAATACAGTTGAAGAGAACAGAGCACTCAACATGATACATTGGCGCAAACAGGAAGAGCAGACACACCACCCAGACCTAAGTGTCCCCTGGCCCTTTCTGTACAAGCAAGCTCCTTTGAAAGCACTCCCCTCTGAGAAGACCTTGTCGGCTTAGGTGAGAGAATGAGTACGCATATGATCACAAATGCACACTGACCATGACTTTATTTAAGAATTAGCAAACAATACTGTAGAAACATTCATATGGTAAATTTCTAAAAATGCTGCATCTT
>CAUYRH010111804.1:0-13084 GCA_963574655.1 Perodicticus potto
GGAAGAGCAGAGAGAGGGAAGGAGTGAGGGGGGTGGGGTCTTGGTGTGTGCCACACCTTTTGGGGGCAAAACACGATTGTAAGAGGGACTTTACCCAACAAATGCAACCAGTGTAACATGGTTTCTTGTACCCTCAATGAATCCCCAACAATAAAAAAAGAAAAAAAAAGAAAAGAAATAGTCTTGGGCCGGACATGGTGGCTCATGCTTGTAATCCTAGCACTCTGGAAGGCTGAAGCAGGGGGACTGCTTGAGCTCAGGAGTTCAAGACCAGCCGGAAAAAGAGCAAGACTCTGAATCTAAAAATGGCTGGGTGCTGTGGCGGGCACCTATAGACCCAGATACTAGAGGTTAAGGCAAGAGCATCACTTGAACCCAAGAGTCTAAAGTTGAGCTCTTACAAAATTTTAGAAAGGGGTGGCCAACACATAAAGAATATTTTGTAAATATTTTGTAAAATTTTGTAATGAATATTTTGTAAATGAAGGACCATTAACTACAATTTTCCATTTTCTGTACATATGGTGACATTAGGGATATGCTATTGTTGTCATTGGCTGACCTATTGGGACAAACCATTTTCAAGTACAAATCATTCAACATGGAAGCATTTTCATCTTCTGAGAGTTGTATTCTGTTGAGTCCAGTTGTATCTGAGCTCTCTGCAAGGCTTTAAAATGAAGTATCAATTTTGACCAGCACCGTGGCAGCGTCATAAACCAGAGGAAGCTGGCGATCCAGAAAGTCCTGTGGATTGCACTTTTGCCACACACAGCCTCCCAAAAGCACAGGTTCAGATGGAGCATGGAACAGGTCTGATCACTCAAAATCCAAGGGATGATGGACTATAGCGTTCAGACGTAAAAAGGAATCGACTCCCGTGCTGCAGCACGGATGGACCTTCAAAACATTATGCTGCAAGGAGGTGCCTGTGGCTCAGTGGGTGGGGCGCTGGCCCCATATACTGAGGGAACCTGGCCCTGGCCAAACTGCAACAAAGAAGTAGCCGGGCGCTGTGGCGGGCACCTGTATTCCCAGCTACTCAGGAGGCTGAGGCAGGAGAATCACCTAAGCCCAAGAGCTGGAGGTTGCTGTGAGCTGTGACAGCACCACACTCCACAGAGGGCGAAAAAGTGAGACTCTGCCTCTAAATAAACAAAAACCAAACAAAGAAAAACAAAATTATGCTGCACAAATGTTGCTAGGCACAGAAGGTGACACAGTCAATACTGTGGTATTTAAAATACTGACACAGTAAATACTGTGGTATTTAAATACTGGTATTTATGGGAAATGTACAGAACTGGGAAATCTGTAAAGAGACAGAAAGTGGATTATTGATTGCCAGGGGCCGGAGGGAGCAGAAATGGGGCGTGACTTCTTAATGGGTGTTGGGCTCATCTTGGGGGGCAATGAAAAAAATTCCTATGGTGACTAGATAGTAACTGGAAGGTGGCAGTAGTTGCGTGACACTGCCTACACTGAACGCCACTGAATTTCATACTTTAAAATGGCTAAAATAAACTCTGTGTTAGGTGCTATTTTACCACAACAAAAAATCAAAACTCAAACACTGAATGAATTTGAGTAAGGGTCAGAAATGGACATTTTAACAATAAAAGAGCTTCGTGTGACTGTTGAAATACACCCCCCTCAGTAAGCTGGACAGACCAGGCCATGCAAATGTAAGGTGCCCTTTTTTTAATACTAATGTCACACCTGCTTTTATATCCCCAAAGTTCCGAAGAATAAAACCCACGGGGAAAAAAAAGAGAATATTGCATCTAATAACTTGATGCAAATCACACGCAGGTGATGGCAGAGAAGAAAGAAGAGACAGAACTAGGAAAATTAAAAATATTTGAATTGGGCTCTGCACCTGTGGCTCAACAGGCTAGTGCGCCAGCCACGTACACTTGAGCTGGCGGGTTGGAATCCAGCCCGGGCCTCCAAACAATAATGATGGCTGCAACCAAGAAGTGGCCGGGAGTTGTGGCGGGCGCCTGTAGTGTCAGCTATTTGGGAGGTGGAGGCGGGACACTCGCTTAAGCCCAGGAATTGGAGGTTGCTGTGAGCTGTGATGCCATGGCACTCTATCCAGGGTGACAGCTTGAGGCTCTGACTCAAAAAGAAAAAAAAAATATTTGAATTGATCTGGTATTTTGAAGATGATGTAAAGGTTTCCACATTTCTTGGGGTGGGGGGGTTAAGGCATTTAGATTGTTTCTGGGCTTTGCTTCAATAAATACCTCTGGGTGGTGCCTGTGGCTCATCAAGTAGGGCGCCAGCCCCATATACTGAAGGTGGCAGGTTCAAACCCGGCCTTGGCCAAACTGCAAAACAGAAAAATAGCCAGGCGTTGTGGCGGGCACCTGTAGTCCCAGCTACTCGGGAGGCTGAGGCAAGAGAATCGCCTAAGCCCAGGAGTTGGAGGTTGCTGTGAGCTATGTGACACCACGGCACTCTACCGAGGGTGATAAAGTGAAACTCTGTCTCTACAAAAAAAAAAAAAAAAAAAAAATCTCTGAGAATACTTCCTTTATGCCTATGAGCATATACCTGTGCAGTATAATAAATTTCTAGAAGGGAGACCAGCAGGTAAATGAGTTCATAGAACTTAAATGTTGCAAGTTTTTACCAAATCATCCCTATTGATTAAACCAATTTATACCAGTAGTGTAGAAAAAGTATCTGTTTTCTCACAAATACTCATGTTGTGTTGCCAGTCTTTCTGATTGATGACAAACTCAGTGAAAAGGATGTAGGCACATCTTTAATTATGAAGAAGGCTGAACGTCTTTTCTGTGTTTTGTTTATTTAAATGCCTTTTGTATTTCCATTTTGTTTTTCTTTTTGGTGGCTTATTTCTGTGAGTTTCCTATTTATGTTCTTTTCTATTTTAATTTTGGCAAACTAGAGTTTATATGTTTTTTTCTCACTTAAAAAATTCAGTACTACGTCATATAAGCCAGGTGTGGTGGCTCATGCCTACTGTCCCAGATACTCAGAAGGCTGAGGTGGGAGGATTGCCTGAGCCCAGGAATTCAAGACCAGCCTAGGCAACATAGTAAGACTCCCACCTATAAAAAAATCTCTTTCTCTCTATTATGTACTATAATAGAATTCATGCCTTTTATATAGCCCCTTAAATTTCATATCTTTTCCTCATTATCTATATATCAATCTATCTTTTGATTTGATAGGAGATTGTTTTGCTCTTTAAATAATCTTAATTTAATTTTTTAAACCAACAATAATTGTACAACATACTTGTGGGGTACATAATGATGTTTTGATACATATAAAGTTTAGTGATCACTCTAGGGTAATTAGCATATCCATCATCTTACGTATTGACCATTTCTTTATGTTGGGAACATTCAATATTCTTCTACACATTCAAAACTATATGATACTTAATTGTAGATGATAGTCATCCTGCAGTGGTGCAGAACAGTAAAACTCACTGGCTATACCTCTCTGTCTGAATCTTAATTTTTACATAGCCAATTTTGTTGTTTTTAAATTTTAAATTTGGAATTCATACCTTGTTTAGAGAAATCTGGCCGGAGTGGTGGCTCACACTTGTAATCCTTGCACCATGGGAAGCCAAGGCAGGAGGACTGCTTGCAGTCAGGAATTTGAGAATAACCTAAGCAAGAGCAAGACCAAAAATCGAAAAATTAGCCAGGGATCATAGCAGGCACTTGTAGTCTCAGCTACTCAGGAGACTGAGGCAGGAGGATCGCTTGAACCCAGGAGTTTCAGGTTGCTGTGAGCTAGGCTGATACCACGGCACTCTAGCCTGGGCAAGAGTAAGACTTTCTAAAAAAAAAAAAAAAATCTTTTACACTGTGAAATTATAGAACAAAATTTCTGTATCATAGAATCTTAATTCATTGTTAAGTGGCTGTGGAATTCGGCAAATGTATTTTCAGCACCATGGAGATTCTTGTGCATTTTCTTCTCCTGGATCTATTCCTGTGGTGAACTTAGGCGCTCTAGAATTGAGCCATCTTTGCACTCCTGGCCCAGATCCTGGTATTGGTGTTGTCTTTTAATCTTCCTCCTTATTCTATAAGTAAACTTTTCTTTAAACTTAAAAAGAAATTTTCTTAAACAAAACCTTGTGCCTGGGTTTGTGCTTTGTTATTCATGAGTGAAATCAGTTTGCAGCTTTTCACCCCTGCACCCCTAAAGGCAAGGTGCTGAGCAGTTTCCATGACAACACGGGGTCAGGATTTGCATTTAGTTTTCGGCTTTAATGAAATGCGAAATGGGTCCATGTTGGGAGGTTGGGTCAACGGGACCTGCTAAAGAAAGGCTCCTGAGTGTGGAGGTGGAGGTCTCCCCAGGTCCTCCTGAAAGGGCAACAGAAGTAAGGTATTGAGTGACTGTTCATGAACTATGAAACGGTCTCTCTTTCTCCCTCTAGACTGCATTCAGAGCACAATGTGCTTGAATATCAAAACTAAAGGCTATCTAACAAAAACAAAGGAAAACAAAAAGCCCCAAATAGGTTTCCCAAACTTTCCTCTCTTAACTTTTAATTTTGACAGGATGTCAGCCTTCCAGAAAAGTTGCAAGAATAGCGTGAAGAGTTCCTGAGTGCACACTCTCATCAGATTCATCAGCTTCATCACATTTTATCACCTCTGCTTTGCTCTCTCTCTCTCTCTCTCTCTCTTTCTCTGTCTATTTTTTCTCTGAACCATTTGAGAGTAAGTTGCAGACATTATACTTCTTTATCCCTACATATTTCAGTATGCTTCCTGAAACCAGGAACATTTTCTTATGTAATCTTGGTACAGTGATTGAAATTAACGCTGATACAAGACAATTATCTAATTGACAGACCTGTTTCGGTCTTCCTCAATTGTCCTAGGTGACTCGCATTACAAAAGAAAAAATCCAGAATCCACTTCAGTCATTTAATTTAGGATGGTATCTGACAATTTTCTCTACTCTGAAGCTACTGTTCTTCCTTTCCTGTGACACTGTTAAGTGCCTTGCAAAGAGCTACTTGGAGAAGACATAAATAAAAATCCTGTTAGCCCCTGCTAACGGTTTTTACCTGGATTAATTACTACAGAGGAGATTGCAAAATGGGGATTTTCAACTTCCATTCCAATGATTTTAATAAAATGGTAGATTGACTTGGGTTTCAGTTTGTAGGGGGTTTTTTGGGGGGTGGCAGAGAATTAGGGAGTGGTTTTGGGAGTGGTGGTGTCTTAATTTTCTCCCAGCAAGTCACAGCTGAAAGCCTTTGGACTTTCTACCCAACACAGCAGTCCTGTGTCATGAGAGTTCTGGAGGATAGTGTGGCCTTTTTCATTCTTTTTCAGCACACCCTGCCCGCTGATGGAGCTCCTGCGGGTAAAGAGAAGCCCACGGTTGTGGACAAGTTTGCACCAGACAGAACAGAATCAACATGCATCAAACCCACTACTTTTACCCTAGGGCTGCTGCTGCCTCCCGTTAGTCCTCTGTGGGTCATTCCTGCTCTATTGCCAACAGTGAGATATCATTGGAAAGACAATCTGATTATGTCCACCCTTTTATGTCAACATTCTACAGCTCCCTATTGCTTTCAGGTTAAAAGAAATAAACAAAGAAACAAACAAACAAAAACCCAAAGCACATCTTAACGTGACATATTCGAGGGAGGTTCTGGATCTTCTACCATTGACTCTTGAACAAGGCAGAGGCTATGGGCACTGACCCCCACAGCATATAACTTTTTTTTGGTTAAAAATTTTTTTTCTTTTCTCTAGCTCTCTCTTCTTTTTGTTTGCAGCTGCTGGAATGGGATGCATATAACTTTTGACCGCCCCCAAGTTTAACTTCTAATAGCCTACTGTTGACTGGAATGCCCTCAGCAGTCAACAGACACATATTTTGTATGGTGTATGCACAGCGCCCTGAAGGTGGCCATACATACGGAAAATGGGAAATTGTAGCTAAATGGACCTTTATTTACAAAATATTTGTTACAAAATTTTACAAAATATTTAAAAAATATTCTCTGTGTGTTGACTACCTCTTCCTACAAACACGAAGTTTTCTTTCCCACTCACAGGGAATACATTCCAAGATATCTGCTGTTACATGAACTTGTTAATTTTTCCTGTGTATGAAGACTTTTGGCACACCATGTATTGTATGCTGTATTCATATAATAAAGTAAGCTAGAGAAAAGAACATGTTATTAAGAAAATCATAAGGAAGAGAAAATATATTCACAGTACTATATTTATCAATATCACAGGTTTATGTCGTCTGTTCACAAAATGAATCATATGTCTGAAATGAGCATTCACAACTGCAACCTTGATCCACAGTACATAGCAAGCAATTCACCTTTTCCTTGTAACATCGTGATTTTTCTTGGCCTCTCAGGAGCACTTCCTGCATCAGTAGTGACACTTTGTACAGGTCCCGTGGTGTTAGATGGAGGTTGTCTGTTGTCACGCTGTTATGCAGGTTTTTCTTTTCTTTTTCTTCTTCTTCTTTTTTTTTTTTCTTGAGACAATACCTCTTGGTAGCCCTGGGTAGAGTGCTGTGGTGTCAGAGGTCACATCAACCTCAAATTCCTGGGCTCAAGGGATCCTCTTGCCTCAGCCTCCCAAGTGGCTGGGACTAGAGGCCCCCATCATAATGCTTGGTTATTTTTAGTAGATTGAGACAGGGTCTAGCTCTTACTCAGCCTGGTCTCAAACTCCTGAACTCAAGCAATCCACCTTGGCCTCCCAGAGTGAGAGGATTACAGATGTGAGCCACTGTGTTCCAGCAGGGCTACAAAATTATAACAGTAGTAGGTATATACTACAGTTAATTTTATGCAGTTGTGATTTAATACTGCATTTTTAGGCTTGTTCACATTTGTCTAGATTAGGAATGCCATTATATATGGTCTGTAAGTGTTTGTGAGTTTTGATGAATTTTAACTTTTTATAACAGATTTGTGTGTATTTTATAGTAGTAAAGGATACAATAGACTAGTATCTACATATATTTTAGGCATTCATGACACAGCTAAGATTTTCTTTTTTTTTTTTTTATTTATTTCTAGGTTACATGGTTTGTCTTTGAGTTTTTTCAAATTGTTTCAAGTCTCCAAAATATTTTCCAATATATTCACTGAAAAAAAATCCACATATAAGTGGAGCAGCTTGGTTCAGCCCTGTGTTGGTCAAGGGTCAGCTATAGTTTCTGTTCAAGGGTCCAGTTTTTCCTCTTTCTGTAACTATAGTGCATGATTCAGTTCAAAGAATGCCACCCCATCCACTGTCTTCTGGGCTTTTGCACATGCTGTTCCCTCTACCCTTCCGTTGGCTGGCTACTCTTCTTCAGATTTCAGGTCAAAATCACATGGTCAGCAGATATCTCCCTATGCACATCCATTCCTCTCAATTCACAACACACAATTATTTAATGGGTCTCTCTCCCACGAAATTGTGAGCCCTAAAAGGAAATGGACCATGCTTCTTTTGCTTACTGTAAACCCCTATTACTTAAGTCTTATGGACTCTTCCCTTCAAGAAATATTTATTAATCAACACATTGTCAGGCACTGGGTTTAAGCAGTGAACAAGACAAACAAGATTTCTGCCTTCCTGGGGAGGGGGGAAAGTACACAAAACAATAAATTAAAATTTCAGGTAACCTGTTGTGAAAATACCCAGGCATGGTGGGTTACACCTAAAACCTCACTGTTTAGGTAGTCTGAAGTGGGAGAATAGCTTGAGGCCAGGAGTTCCAGACCAGCCTTGGCAACATAGTAAGACCCCCTTCTCTCCAAAAAAAAAAAAAAAGAAAAAGAAAAATCAGCCAGGTATGGTGGGTGGGCGTCTGTAGCCCCAGCTGCCTGGGAGGCTGAGGCATGGGGATCCCTTCAGGCCAGGAACTGGAGGCTGCAATGAGCTCTGACCCTGCCACTGCACTCTATGCTGGAAGACAGAAACCCTGTCTTAAAATGAATAAATAAATAAAAAAGAAAGAAAGAAAAAATGACAGGAGAAAGGACCAAGGAACTAGTGTGGTGACTGAAGGCCCACAGGGACAGAGAGGTGAAGCCAGGCTGAGGTGTGACAGAACGGGGGCGCGGGGCGGGGGCGATGGCAAGAATCGGTTCTGCGGTTCTGCGTGTTGGATAGCAGTGGGCCCAGCCCCTGGCAAACTTCATTTAATAAAGGGAGGAAGAATGAATGACTTGGCTCTGTGGGAGTTTTATCTCCCAAGCTCCCTCTCAATTTTGGCATGCAGATATTGTCAAAACTATCAAACAGGTGAGGCGTCCGAGACCATGCAGGAAGTGGAGCTGCTGACCTTCCTACGGACGGCCCCTTCCTCACTTACAGTTGGAAGGGGGGTGACTGTCGCCACGCTGTGTTCCTGAATGATATTGCTAGACATTCAAAACCCTGTGGACTGATCTGCGCGTTGAAAATTGGGTGTCCAGGGGGCGGCGCCTGTGGCTCAAAGGAGTAAGACGCCGGCCCCATATGCCAGACGTGGAAGGTTCAAACCCAGCCCCAGTCAAAAACTGTAAAAAAAAAAAAAAATGGGTATCCACCTGCGCCCGAGCCAAGGTCTCCAGCGCCTGGTTCTCCCCTTTTTAGGACCTGCGGCACATTTCCCCGGGTGTCATTCCTCCACCTGGAGACGCAGGCCCTGGCTAAGGGTCCCCGCCGCAGCACATGGGCACGTGGCGGTCCCAGGGGCCTGGTGTGGGTCTCGCCACTGGGCGGGGGCGCTCGCAGGGCGGGACGTCTGGGGCGCCCGTTCACTCTAGGACTAGCGTGGCTGTCTGGGTCCCGACTAGGGAGGCAAGTTAGGCATTACTCGGCTGGGCTGAAAATTTTAAGGGAGTGCTCAAGCCCGAGTCACCAAGATAAATAATATTTTAATGCAATATTAAAAAAAATCAAAATATATCTCAAAGCCCGCAATGAACAAAATAGCAAAATGGCAGAGAGAGGCAGGATCCGTCCCGCAGCGTGGGGCATCGGGGGCACCCCCAGGATCTGAGACCAGCTCTTGGGGATGGCGGGTATCCGGGGCACCCCTTCGGTGGGCCGCGCCGGGGGTCTCCAGCGCCCGGCCGGGCTGGGCGGGCAGGAGGGGCGGGGCCGGGCGGCGCCTCCCTCTGCGGGTCTTTCCCTCCCTCTCCCGGGCCTCTGCCGGGCGCCGAGTCCCTTCCCAGGCCTGATCCGCGCCACCTTTTCCCGCGGCCTGCACGGGGCCCAGCTGACGGGCCGCGTTGTTTACCGGCCGGAGCAGCCCTGGCTCCCGC
This sequence comes from Perodicticus potto, assembly GCA_963574655.1. Lineage (NCBI taxonomy): Eukaryota > Metazoa > Chordata > Mammalia > Primates > Lorisidae > Perodicticus > Perodicticus potto. The sequence goes on from CAUYRH010111804.1 coordinate 9,296, forward strand.
CGCCCGCGCGCCCGCCCGCCAGCGCGTCTGTGTGTCCGAGCGTCCCTCTGTCCAGGAGTCCGCAGATCGCGGCCCAGAGCGTGCAAGACCGAGAGCCGGGAGGCCGGGGCGCAGCGCAGAGCTCCGGCCTCTGAGATCGCGCACAGGGCCCGGGCCGCAGGGGCCTGGGGTTGGGGCGGTCAGCACCGGGCCTCGTCTCTGTATCTCCGAGGCCGCGCTCTCTTTTCCGGGGCTGTCTCAAGGGCTCTCCCAGACCCAGGCTGCAGCCGCCGGCCTCGAGCGTGGAAGAAAAGGACACGCGGCTTCAGTGCCTCTCGGGGGGCCTCCTCGGAGCATGACCCCCGCGGGCGGGCGCCTCGCGCTCTGATCCGCGGGGACCCAGCGCTCCTGCAGCCATGGGCGCCGGGGACTGGTGGGCGGCGGCAGCCGCACCGCTGCTGGTGGCCGTGGCCGCGCTGCTGGTGGGCGCCGCAGGCCACCTGTACCCCGGAGAGGGTGAGTGTGGAGGTTCGGGAGTGGGCGGGAATCATAGCTGTAAAGAGGGGAATCCTCCCCAAAATGGACCCCCCCCCCGGGAAGGAATGGTGATGGCCGGGAGAGTCGTTTCGCGAGGGGCCAGAAGCTGCTGACCTTGGCCTTTGCCCGCCCGGGCTCGCGACTCCTCGCCCTGTGTGCCCGACCTGAGCCCGAGGAACCTTGCCCCAGTGCCCGCCCTGCCTCAGGCGCCTCCGGCGCGTACCTGGCCCCTTCCAAGCCCAACTCACCCACGAGACGCGACGCGCGTCTTCTCTGGGTCGCCTTTAGGAAATGGGGTCACTGGGTCCGGACAGCCTCCGACAGCCAAGAGCCTGAGCTCATACCGTTTGGAGTCAAAGCGCAGAGTGGCCCATTGGTGGGTGACTGTGCCCGGAGTGAACCGCAGCAGCCCCTCTACTCTGCTCCCGTGGATGGAAGCCTGTGTCCATCCAGGACTCCAGGTCCGTGTTGTGGTTTTGCGTTCTGTTTCCAGATGTCCGGGGGTAAATCCTGAACCCTTAAGGACAGCAGCAATTGTAGTAGCAGAAGTAGTGGTGGTTTAAAGATGACTATTATAATTAGTGTCACCCATATGCGGCAGGCTTGCCCATCCTTTTTCTCTGGATCGTCATAGTGGTCAGTGGAGGCTGAAACTGTTTTGCACCAATTTCACAGAGGAAGAAACTGAGGCTTAGGCTGGATACATAACTCACTCGCCCTGAAGTGGGTGCGAGAATGAGAACTTGAACTCCTCTGTCTGGTTCCACCCAGGGCTGTAGACTGCGGCCCCTCCCCCCTTTCGGTCTCTTGGGACCCTTCTCAGCCCTCAGCTCCAACCTCATGAAAGGGTCTTTGATCTGGAGTGAGCCTCTGGTATCCCCCGACCCATGGGCGCTTCTGGGTGACCACCTTTCTGGTTGTGAGGCAAAGACCAAAGAAGCATTTCAAAGAATATTGCTTGAATTTCCCACCGTGGGGTTTGAGGGTCTGCTTAAAAAAGTATCTGTTGGGCTACTGCTTCAGATTTGCCCATAAAAGGAAATTGATCAGGATGAGGAGGGGGTGGGGGAGGGAAGAAATTGGAGCTCCTCAATCTGCTGATGGGGAAAGCTGTGCAGAAGAAAGGTCTGGGGTTGACCAGCCAGAGTTGTGGAGCAGCTCTGTCAGTGTCCAAAAGCTTCTGGCTGCTGAGTGTACAGTAGGTGCTCAATGAAGGGCGGCGGTTCTTGTTAAGAAAATCCAAGGTGGGCTGTTTGGACATATCCCAGGTTCCCTGCGTGTGCTTGTGTGTGCTTGTGGTTCCTTGTAGGCTTGGATTTGGGGGGTGTGCCTGGTGCCTCAGGGTTGGAACGTGGATTTACCCTGTCTTTGCATGTTTATGGTTTCCACAAGGGCAGGGGCTATTTATTTATTTATTTAGATTGTTTACTGCTACATTTCTAGAGCCTAGAACGCTGCTTAGTACATAGGTGTTCAGGAAATATATATTCCCGAGCGGGGCACACACAGGTAGTGGAGTCCCTGGGTATATCTGGCTCCTTTAGCATCTTAGGGAACTCCTTGTTCTCCAGCTAATACCTTACAGAGGATAATGGGGCTTTGCATATATAATCTCAGTTAATCCTCTCTGCCACCCTAAGAGGGAGGGTTTGCCATCCTTTTCGCAGCAGGGGTGACTTGACGAGGTTATAGAGCCAGTAGGTGGTAGGGCTGAGATTCACATCCTAGCTAATGTTGGTCTCCTAATACACAGTTGTTCTTTTGGGTCTGAGCCTCCCCACCCCTGCTTGGGGTAATGGTTAACAAAAATCCTATCAAAGAAATGAGATGTGATGCCTCTTGAAGGCTTGGGGAGAGGCGAGGAACTTTCCAGATCATTAATCTATTAACGTCAACCCAGTAGGGCATTTTGATTGGGGTCTGGGGTGGGTGGATGCAGGGAACTCAGTGGGAATTTTTTAAGGGAGGAAGGGCTCCTGTTGGAGATGTCATAGTGGGGTGGCTACCCTATTTCATTTATTGGGGTCTTCATTGCTATACCGAGCTAGGCAAGTGTTTCCCCTCTCTGTTCTTCTGGATTGGCCAGCTCTGGTGCAAGATTGCTTGTAGGCATTGCAAAGTCAGAGAATGAAGGCAATGTGGGATTAATTAAAATAGGATTCCACAGAGCTTTGGGGGCTGAGTCTAGCGGGTCCTCAGCTCACTGAGGTGTGAGACTCTATTTCTAGGTCCCCCTCATTTCTTAGGCCACCTTCCTATGGTTATCCCTATTCTTTACCTCTCTGCTGGAGATCTACTTCTTGTCCCTTCTCTGCTCATTTGTAGCGACCACAGGGTGAGCTCCCTCGGGACTCTACCTCACCCCATTCCATCGCTGATATCCTTTCCTATTTGGTTCTAGCAGGGCCTCTCCACCTCGGTGCTACTGAGGTGTGGGGTCGGGTAATTTCTGCTCGTGGGGCCATCCTGTGCACTGTAGCATTTTGAGTAGCATCTCTGGTGTCTACCCATGAGACACAGATAACACTGCCTTCGCCCCACTGTCGACCACAGTGTCTCCAGTCATTGCCAGCTGTCCCCACTGGAGAACACGGAACATTTCCTTTGTCTGAGACACCCATCTGAGTTCTTACTCCATCTCCTTTCTTGGTTCGGGAATCTTTATTCACCCATGAGCCTCTCCTTTTCAACCTAGAAAACATTCAGTACCTCTGAGCTGCATTATCTGCCACTGACCTCTGACTGCCCCCTGCCCAGATCCCCCCCTTTCCCACTCTTGCTATCTCACCCTTTAGCCAATGTTCTCCCCAGGCATCTGGTTTATGTCTCTGCCGCTTTGCTGATGGCCCTCTTGGAGGTTAATCCTCACCTCCTGGGTTGTGGGATTGTCTCCTGCAGCCTCACCTCAGTTGAGCCCTCTGGTTTTGAGCCTGCCAACTCCTCCCACTGGAAGGTCGAGTCTCCCATTGAATTTTCACCTGTGCCTGGCTTCTCCTGTTTTCTATTCTTTTCCTTCTTTTCTCCATTCCCCAGTCCTGGACTAAGATAGTCTCTCTTCCTGGAGGGCCAATCTCTTTGTTGTCCTTCTCTCAGTCCACTTTTTAATTTATATGTAGTCCAATAGCATAGAATCCCCTTCTAATTCTGTGGTTTGATGTTTGATATTGTTAGAATTACAAAATGGTGTAATTGGCTGGAGGAATTAGATGTTTCCAGAACTTATAGACAACATTGGTGTCAGGATGGCTGGGGGACGTTGGTGTGCTTCCCAGT
>CAUYRH010111808.1:0-17375 GCA_963574655.1 Perodicticus potto
ACATGGATGGGGCTGGAACATGTTCTCCTTAGCAAAGTATCTCTAGAATGGAAGAAAAAGTATCCAATGTATACACCCCTAATATGAAGCAAATTTATATCTTTCAAGCAAAGGCTACAATCCACTTATTGCACAATAAGACGGGGAAAGGGTTGAGGGAGGGAAGGGGAGGGAGAGGGTGGGGGGAGAGATGATAAAGGGTGAGATCACACTTGTGGTGCATATGTGAAGGGTCAGGAGAAATCTTCTAAATACAGATCAAAATTATTTTCACATAGTAAATGAGAAAATATCATGAATGTTACATTAATCAGGTGGATAAAAATATCTCCGATTGTATGGGAAGCCCGCACACTGTACTCAAAGCCTGAATCATTGTACACAGTTATGACTCAATAAAAAATAATTAAAAATTAAAAAAAAAAAAAAAACAGAAAACAGTATTCGGAGTTTGGTGCTATTGTATTATCTCATTAAGAAAAAAATGAGGCTGGAGGGCTGGGTCACTTTCTACAATAGTTAGCAGGTCCTTGAGGGAGCAGATCTTAGAATTCAGTTTAGTTTGACTTCAACGCCCATACTGTTTAATGCCTAAGTACTACCACTCTCTATAAACCGCAGAAGACATGCTTCCTTCTGAGATACTCTTTCTTGGATAATTAATTTTGTAGATAGAAATTTTGTGCTCTTGTAACACATAATATTATTTTAAATGGCTCATAAAAGAATTAAGCCAGTTCTGCATACCTGTAATCTAATTATGGCTTATTTGTAGCTAATAAAGGCCGTTTTTAAGATTTTCTAGACATATTTTTCAAGTGTATCTTAGGCAATCATTTTACATTTTTTTAAATCCCTAACTGGTTTTCTTCCAAGAGAGGTTTGTGAGATGTACAGAAATGCAAATTTCTAGAGCCACAGACATAGTAGGAGCTATGTCCCACATTTCACTCTAAACTTTAGATGTAGGGTTTTCTAAAATGTATTCCTCAAAAAATCTCTCCTTCTACCTTTATCAACTTGTGTTTTATGTAAAATAAAATTTCTTAATTAGCTCTTAAAAATATATCCCAAGTCGTTGTAATAGTTCTACAAATGTTGATTTACAGATCAACTTGATACCTTATCAGGAGTGTCCAGTGGCAATGTATGCAGTTAGCACTACCGTTTTCTTTTCTTTTCTTTTCTTCTTTTTTTTTCTTTTTTTGGATTCATTGAGGGTACAAGAAACCAGGTTACACTGATTGCATTTGTTAGGTAACATCCCTCTTACAATAGTGTTTTGCCCCCCAAAAGTGTGGCACACACCAAGATCCCACCCCCCTCGCTCCTTCCTCTCTCTGCTCTTCCTTTCCCCACCCCTCCCTCATTCTTTCTCTCTCTTCTCTCCCCTTCCCCCACCCCCATCTTGCCATTAATTGACTTTAATTGTCCTCATATCAAAATTGAGTACACGGGATTCATGCTTCTCCACTCTTGTGATGTTTTACTCAGAATAATGTGTTCCACTTCCATCCAGGATAATACAAAGGCTGTAAAGGCTCCATTTTTTTTTTTAATGGCTGAATAGTATTCCATAGTGTACATATACCACAGCTTGTTAATCCATTCCTGGGTTGGTGGGCATTTAGACTGTTTCCACATTTTGGCAACTGTAAATTGAGCTGCAATAAACAGTCTAGTGCAAATGTCCTTGCAGTAAAAGGATTTTTTTTTCCTTCTGGGTAGATGCCCAGTAGTGGGATTTCAGGATCAAATGGGACATCTAGCTTGAATTCTTTGACAGTTCTCCATACTTCCTTTCAAAAAGATTGTATTAGTTTGCAGTCCCACCAGCAGTGTAAAAGTGTTCCCTTCTCTCCACAAAGAGTCTGTTTTTTAATAAACCCACCTAGGGGTTCTTATCAAAATAGAAGTACAGGAAAACTTATTAAAAGGGATGTTTGGTACCTTGGATGCCTGCGCCATCCTTCTGTGTGGATCCTTCAGTCCCAACTGTGGTCAGTGGCATCTAAGAGGCCCCCAAATATCCTTGCTCCTCTTAAGTTTGGGCTCAATTCTTATGAATAAAACACAGCAGAAATAATGGGATATTACTTTCAAATTTAGGTTTGCATAAGATTGTGGCTTCCTAATTCATAATTACTAAGTCGTGGAAGAAGCCCAAGTGCCCATCGACCCATGAATGGATTAATACATTGTGGTATATGTACACCATGGAATACTATGCAGCCTTAAAGAAAGATGGAGACTGTACCTCTTTCATGTTTACATGGATGGAGCTGGAACATGTTCTTCTTAGCAAAGTATCTCAAGAATGGAAGAAAAAGTATCCAATGTACTCAGCCCTACTGTGAAACCAATTTATAAATACCCACACTTTCATATGAAAGCTATAATCCAACTATAGCCCAAGAAGAAGGGGAAAGAGGAGAGAGAGAGCGGAGGCGAGGGGGCAGGAAGGGTAATTGGTGGGACCACACCTACAGTGCATTGTACAAGGGTACAAGTTAAATCTACTAAGCGTAGAATATAAATGTCTTAACACAATAAGTAAGAAAATACGATGAAGGTTATGTTAACCAGTTTGATGAAAGTATTTCAAATTGTATATAAAACCAGCACATTGTACCCAGTAATTGCATTAATGTACACAGCTATGATTTAATTAAAAAAAAAAAAAAGAAAGAAAGCAGCTGTGCCTTCAGCACAGGTGCATTACTGCAGGCCAGAGTTCCGGGCTTAAGCCAGGTTCACCAAGAGCAGTAAGGTCTGCCAGTGGAACAACAGAGAAAATGGAAGATAAAACAAGTCAGGAAAAGATGGTGGCTATAATCACGTGGTGAAATCAAATGGAACTAGTATCCTTCTTGAACTAGTTGAAAAGATTTTATAACTTAAATTCCATCTACTTTAGCTCTCTAAGCCAGAAAGTAATTTTCTTGTTTATTGGGTTGATTATGCTGTCCCAGTTGAGGTGGCCTAGGGAAATACAAGTTACATGTTATTTGTAAATTAAAAGTAGTCCATTAATTAAAAAAAAGTTCATATTAGTTGCAGAGTTAATAAAAATTATGAAAATTTGGGTCTTATTATTATTACTATTATTACTTGTTGTCTCTTAATGGTGATACTTTATTATGGTAAGAATATGATGTTAAAAAAAAGTTGAATACAGCTAGCTGCCTCCAGCAGGGGCTCCGGAGAGCAATTCGGCAGCCCTAGTAGTGCAGCTGAAATCATGGAAGCTTCTGCAGGTTGCTGATCCGGGCCAGGCAGCTGCAGGGCCTAAGTGGTGCAGTGCGGCAGGGCTGCAGAGGGCAAGTGGACTCAGGACTCCTGGCTAGACCCAAAGGGTCCAGTTGTGCTGGGGAGGGTAAAAATGGATCCAGATGGTGTTGGCTGGTGTAAGACAACTGTGAAAGGAAGAGGATTGGGAAGAGAGTTATTTCTGTGTTTGAGGGAGGATGGCAGATAAGGAAAATCAAGACAACCAAGATGGACATTCTGTAGAAAGTCAGGAGACCCAGGTCCTGTTCAGTCCCACCTCATTGTGTGACCTTAGGCTTCCCCTCAAGGTCTCTGTGTCCCCATCTCTATAAGGAGAGGATTGGTGATTCATAAGGTTCTTTCTGATTCTATTAAAAAAAAAACAAGTTGAGTAATAGAAGTCAATGAAATAAGGACAGACAATGGAAATCAATGAAAATCCCCTTTCAAATAATCTGGGTAAATATTTGCCTGTACGTTCTACCTTGAAGTTTGACCAGAATGTTCTTAAATAAATAGTTCTGGGAGTCTTGGTACAGTTTGCTTTTAGATTTTATTTAATATCAGGGGATATTCTTATCATTTGCATATCAAGAGCATTTTCTTTTATTTTTTGAACAAGAAACAACTTTCATAATCAGAAGAACTTCATGGCACATATTCAGTTAGAACTCCACTAACAAAAATTTCCTTATTATTTTACTTCCTCGAATAAAGATCATGACTCTTTTATAGATCTTCAAAGAGCAGTGTGACCTCTTTTTAATATATGTTATTAGTTTCCTTTTCAAATAACATTTTGAAGTTTGTTAACTTGTGAGTCCTGGGACCATTTGAATGTCATAAGGCCTTTTCTCCCCTGTGGACCACAAAGCAGCCCTTAGAGAGGGCGGGGTTATGATTTGCCCTCATATCAAAGGGAGCCAAGCAATTGATGTGGGAACACCGAGGCGTGGTAGTTGCCTAGCTTCTGGTTGGTAGCTTCTTTCTTATTTCTTCCTTTAATAAGCGACAAAATTCAGAATTTTGAAATTTCATATCTGCCTTTCCTCCCTTTTTCTCTGCAAACATCTTAAAGTCAAAATGACTGTAAGATTGTGAACAGGAAGCTGTGTCTAACTACTTATTGGCCCATCGGATGATATCATTGAATAATGTTAAAAAGTGCTTATTAATGCCCCTTTCTACGATTCATTATTTAAAGATTAAAATTTTTACAAATGAAATCAAGGCTTTGCAAGGCCTTTATGGCCAATATATGGGAACACAACCATCTGCTCAACTCTGTAAAATTTCAGAAACATTTAGATGACATGTTGTAGGAAAGCCCTGCTGGTGGAGGCCGTGACAAAGGCTTTCACTGATGCCTCCTACTAAACCAAGTTTAGTGTGTTTTATGGCCCAGAAAATGATCCTACTCAGGGAAACTGGTTTTGTAAATGCTATAGAAATTAAAGGAACAATTCTCAATACAAATGTTGTATAAAATGCAAATGCACTCAGTAAAACCCAAGACTAGCCCATCCCAAGAAACCTGCAAAATGTGCTTAAATAATCATTTACTACTCAGCTCAAAAGCACTGGAGCAAATTGCTTGAAGCCAGAGGAAGGTTGTAGAACAGAAAATTTTGTAGAAAAGAAGGGTACTTTCAAAAAGTATTTTATTTCACAACACTTTAGCATAAAGTCTGAAAAATTAAATAGTGATTGAGCATCTGCCATTTTGTGATCTTAATTATTCACATATTCATATTCAGTCAACCCCCAGCTGATGCCTGTATTTAATGCAATATTTAGAAACATATTTTTTAATGAGTAGTGTAGTAGCAATACAGGGCAATGCTTACAAGTACTTACATCCCCCTGACACTGCTCTAAATGACTCCCATGTATTACCTATTTCCTCCTCAGAACAACCTTTGGAGATAGAGGCTATTTTTATCCACATTTTATCTTTGTGAAACTGGGGCCCAGAGAAGTTCATTTAGGACCCTGCTCGAAGTTGTGAAATTATTCAAGGCAAAGTGGAGTCATTCTGGCTGTGGAGTTGTGGTGTTTACCAGTAGCCTGTGGGGCTCATCCATTCATCTTACAAGGAGCTTCTGGGTCCAAGCTGGAGTCACAGTCTAGAGTGTGGTGGAAATAGATGCTGAACAAGTATATAAATATATGTTAGGATGTTGTAATTGTGATGGAGAGAAATAACATGGTCAAGGGAAAGAGCGTGAAGGAGAGAATGTTATTTTATAAAAGGTTGTCAGGAATGGCCTCACTGATAAGGTGAGATCTATGTCAAGACTTGAATGAGGGAGCAAACCGTGTGCCATTTGGCAGAAGAGTAAGTACAGAGACAGAGGGACCTGCTGGGGACAGGCTTACGGAGCAGCAGGAAGCCACAGTGACAGAGAGTATAGTGAGCAAGAAGCTCGGGGTGGGGAGGCGACAGAGAGAGAGGCATTGGGGCCAGGCCACCTGGCTATAGTATTATATTATACTTGGTAAATGCACCCTTCACAAATACCTTTGAAGCAGCAGCATCAAGATATAAGCATGATGTATACATCTTTCAAGATTATGGTGATCGTTTGGTTGACTCAGTTGTGAATCCTCTGTCACAAGAGGATTGATTACAAGTGTGACAGAAAATGGTTTACTAGGGTGGATTTAAGCTTTGAGGCGTTTGAGATTAAATGAATTTTGCTCTGGGAAATTGTTCAGAGATGACCAACCATCCTAATTTGCTTGAGACTCTCCTGGTTTTAACACTTAGAGAGTTGGGAAACTCTTCAGTCCAGTACAAAATGGGATGATTTGGCACCATCTAACAGAGTTTTAAGTTATTTTGTAGGAAATGGTTACTAATGGGAGAGAAATGGTGACACACCATCTGGGCTCCCCACCCCTGATTCACATGTTAAGTGTAGTTACATCTTTTATTCCATGGATAAGTGATAAGGTAGAGATAAAATAGACATTTGAAAGTCTCCTTTTAAGTTTATGAAAAAATCTTTAAGCTTCTTTTTCTATTGTCAAAGCTTGAAATACTTAGCACTAAACATGCATATTATAAGCAAAGCATAGCCAAGTATAATCTCAGATCATTTTAAAAAAAGAGACATATTTCTGGCCACTTTCTCCAACTATAGTACAGTAAAGTTTAAAAAAGAGAAAAATGAAGGTAACAACTTACATTTTAACAGGTTAAATGAAAAAAACAGGAGAATATATCAGTTCTACAAAGGCATTTTCTCCAATTCAAAACTATTCCTAAAGTTTAAAAAATGAACTGTGAGTACCTGCAAACTTCCATAGCAAACTAACTAGCATTTATTAAAAACCAATACAAAGCAAACGAGATCGCCTTATAGTAAATTCAGGTGCTGTATCTGTTGGGATTCAAAGCAGCTGGTTGTCTCCTAAAATGTCAGTTTTAGGCAGCTTCCTCCATCTGTGGTTCTTTGTCTGCTCATGGGCAAAGAATGGTCAGACCCACAAAAACAAGGCAAGTGTGAAACAGAATTTATTGAGGGAGGGAAACATACGTTTACAGAGTAAGAAGGTTTACAGAGCAAGATACATTCACCATAGACAGCGACAAACACCATTGTCCCAATAAAGAAAAGGCTTTGACTATGGCTGGGGGTTGGTTTTGTTTTATACTACCTGGGTTGGACCTACCTGGTGATTGGTGATTCAGGAGTCACCTTGGAACCAGAGTCTTACTGTACAGCTGTGGACCTCCCATGAGCCCCTCTGAAAGCCCATGTTTGGGGGTGGGGTGGGAGATGTGGACCACAATGTAGCTTTAAGCTAAGGACATGATAATTGGCCTTAAGCTTTTTCTAGGTCACCTTCAAGACTCTATTGTACCTGCTGGTAGGCCCACAGGTTAGAGAGTCCCTACATCCTTTGCAGTTGGCATGCTAAATTCTTTTTGGTAGACTGATAGGGTGTTCCCTCCTCTCCGGAGTGAACGATCACTGCAGAGAGGATGAAGGTGGTGGCCACCAAATGGGCATCTGTGGTCCCTTCCCTTGTCCTCCTTCCCCAAGAGAGCCAGATTTCTAGCTATCTACCTAAGATATCCAAACAATAAACTATAACTAGAATTAACCCATATGCTACAAATAATTTCTGACATAAAATATGTTAATGATAAAAAGGTAGGTGAAAAAACTAGGAAATGAATATGAATTTCACTGTATTAAAGATCAAGACTAAAAAAGAAACAAATAAACCCCACCCCCCTAAATTATTTAAAAGACACTGGATGAAGGCATGCTAATGTTTTAGCAACTGGTACTTAAGTGTGCACTTGTGGGGAAATGTTTCTGCTTTTTGAAACTTAAATTTTTAAAATATATTCTGTAATCTGCCCTTTTTGTGTGTAAAAGATCAAGTTAGAAAAACAAATTTAAATAATATCTTTTTTTTTTTTTTTTGCTGGAACTTCCAAAAATGCAAATTACTGCTAAGGAAATAAGAATTATCAAACTGCTGATGAAAAATATACTCCTGCCCCAAACGTTCAAGGCAAATGCTTCAAACTTGGAAGTGATGGAAACACCCATTTTCTATTCTGATATAAAATTGGAATAGAGGAAAGAAAACATCACTTTAGCCAAACAAAACAATGAATCTGGAGAATAAATCTGGACATTGAAAGTTTTCAGTCTCCCTTTTGAAGGAGTGAGCGCAGCAAGTAAAGGAAGAGGGAACTTAGAAGAGCCACCTCAGCATAGTCTGGACAGAATCTGAACAGGTCACCTCCAGGCATGTGAAAGGGATTTGCCTCAGGAGGCTGGGTTTGGAGTTGGCTATAAGCCATAATTCACTGCTCTTAAATAACCCCTTTCTTTCTTTAAATTGTTTTTAGCTGTCTGTATTTGCTTAGAGTAACACGTCTGGAGTGATACTGGTCCTTAACTATAGCGTTGTATTTCCTCTCTGTCTCTGCTTTTCCTTTGTCCTTTACTGAAAGGGAATTTTCTCCCTGAAACATTGTAAAAATAAATAACAATCATTGATCATTGATATTTTAACACAATTTTGTGTTAACTGACTTGGATTCTCCTGATAATTTAAGAAATGGGATTGAATTAGTATTATTTGAGCTTTTTAAAGATACATAACCTATAGTGAGGTAAACATCTTGTACAACTGAAATGTGATGAAGCAAGACTTACAAGTCCCACTAAGGCCCTTGGCCCCTAAGATGTTTTTATTTCCTCTAGTGCACTGCCATGGAAGTGGGATTCCTAAAGGCCTAAGAAAGAAAATACAAGGCTATTGAAAATAAAACAGAGCAAATACTCACATTGATAGAATCAGATTACTGACCTGCCCAGGAAGGATCAAGCACATGTCCCACCCACCTGCCCAGATAGAACTGACCTGCCCAAGAAGAATCAAAAGCATGTCTCTCCCAGGAAATAATGAATGAACCAACCCCTGCCTCTCTGACCTTTTAAATATCCAGCTGCCATAGAGTCTGTGTGAATTCTTGCCTGATCAGGGATTTTACCCCACCTGCACCCAGGTGGAATAAAAACCGCATTGATCACACAGAACCTGCATTCCCTTTGCCTTTTGCTTCGTACCTCTGCCTCAGAAAAATCTGTCATCCTTGGGTTCATAACCTGTCACACATAGCATGTACATACATTTGGCAATTAAAAAAGGTAGACTACCTGTTTCAATGGAGTTAATAAACATTGAGGACTTGTCTCTAATTCAGATTGGGAAAAGGTGCTTATTTGGGCTATTTGGGGGATTTACAGGTAATTTTGAAGTTTCAGTATTATTTCCAACCTTTTCCAACATAAATCTTTTCTGATACATCCTTCTTCTGATTTTCATTCATTCATTAAAAAACAAATGCTGCGTGTTATATTATGCTAGCTGCCTTTCAAATCAATAGTGAGCAAATGAAACTGCATTTACCCCCTCTTTGTTTTCCCAAAGGAAAGAAAAGTTATAATCTTATAAATATTCTACATAATTCGAGTTCTTGGTTTAATATTGTCATTTTATGCCTTATGCTTACACCTGCATTTTAATAAATGCAAAACAGTTTGCATTTCCTGGTATGTCTCTGGGGATATGCTTTTTATTCTTTTGTTATTTTGCATTAATTTAGAACTCCTCCTCTGAGTAGTTTGTGCTGTCATAATTTGTGTCTTTAAGTGATGACAATGATATGCAGAAGAAAAATGTTTCTGTCAATGCCTAGGACATTATTTAAAAGAGATAATTACAATAATCATTATGTGAATCTCCATAGCACCTTCCTGGGAAGCCAGGGAGAGGCATTTTAGATGATTTCCTTCTCAGCAGCTTGCAGAAATGGAAAGACTTGTAGTCTGATGCCGCCCCACGCCCCACATGCAGATGAAACATGATAGAGTGACCAATAATCCTTGACTCAATGATGACAAGGGAAATGTTTCCTGCCCGGGATGACTTCCATGGCTTCAAGAGCTGTCACTGAGTTTGTCCTGGGCGTGACATCTTCATTTTTGGGAAGCCGTCTTGTTCCTTCATATCACCAGTTTTCTCTTCAAGAAGCAACTAATGCCCTGAAGAGAGATGACTTGCAGAATATGGTCATAAAGCAGCTGAAATTTTATCTCCCTCCATGCGTTCAAACCTAGTCTGTGCATTTGGTCTTTGTCATTTCTGCATGATAAGTTAGCGAAACTCCCTGATGTTTCGGGTCACTCATGGGTGATACAGTTTTCTGGCCACCACAGGGTCGTAGAAAGCTGCTTCAGTTTAGTAATTCAATTGTCAGTAGACTGCATTTGTAAAAACTTCGATTTTGTGTTAAAACAGATTTTTTTTTCCTATCTGGCAGCTTGCGTCTGCTATAAGTGGGAAGCCAGAAGTTGAAGTGGGAATGGAAGAGATTTATTTCTTAACCTTCTCTTTCTACTCTTCCTTCTCCAATTCACCAACGGGGGGAAGGGAGGGAAGGAGGTAGGAAAGCAGCAAAGATAATATCTCACATCTCCTAGTAGGGTGATCTAGCATTCGGCAGGTGTTTCCAGTTGACAACTTGACAGATGTTTACAGCTGACTCTTTTGTGGGGGCTTTTGTGAATTTTCTACACTTCCCTGCAAGACCTCACGCAGAGGTCAGCTTATTTTTTGTTGTACGATCAGTAAATGTGTCTTCCTCTAGTAGCACGTGATCCCTTCTCACTTCGTGGCACATACCATGAATTTTTTCCAGCGTCTGATGAATGTATGATAATCAATAGAGAACAATGCAACAGTACCTTAAATGGAGTGGGTTAATCAATCTAAGGAAAGAGTTTACACTGATAGGAATTATGGGGTAGAAGAAAGCACAGATCAACAGAATGATACGATAATACTGACATTGCAAATAAATGGGAATGTAAATGATTGGACTGAAGTTACCTACGAGGGGTGAAGACAAAAAAATAAATGAGAAAGAAGAACATAAAGATAGAAGCTAGATTGCCAAATGAAAGAGAATATGTTTAGGATTGTCTATCAATCAGAAACTGTTGAAATGTAAAATAGGAAGTTACATCAGCATATTGCCTTTGTGATTAGGGAGAAAGTAATCTCACAACATATGACCCAGCAGGACTGAAGAGCACAAAGTGTCTTTGCGAAAATGCTTCTAAGAATTTAGGCAGTCAATAAAATAGGGAGGAAAGTAATCAATAGACATCATTATTCTTTCTAAGAAAAGCCTTATATGCTTCTTTTAAAAGAGTGGACATGTGTTATAAGCAGAAATTAAGTGGTGGAAAACAGGTTTAATTTAAAGGCAATAAGACCATTAATATGCTTGTTAAATACCAGTTGGCCATTAGAAACCTGTTTAATGAGATTTACCAACCACTAAACCCACCGTGCCTATGTGCTAAGTAGCCTTTAAATACTCACGTATTGGAAATTTGTTTACTATGGAAAATGCAGTTAAACTGTACCAAGAGAAAAGCTACAAATAATAACAATGAGAATATTTGTTGAGTGTTTATAACAAACTGGCCACTATTCTAAAGTCTCCCTGAGCACCATCTCTTGCAGTACTCTCAAGGTCAGTGTCACTGTGTCCTCATGCATAGTTGGGGGAATGGAGACCTGGACAGTGTAATTCACTTGCCTAAAGTCACACAGCTGGGCAGCAGTATGAAGCTGGAACTCAGGCAGTCTGACTCCAGAGCCCACGTTCCTAACCAGCGAGTTACCCAATGGAACATGTCATGAAAACTGTCCAGCAGGCTTAGGACCATCTGTTAGTGGCAGCCTTGTCAGCTAGAAGCTGGTGATCTGATTTTCAGCCTGGACCTCCATGTGGTCTTTGTCACTCTGGTGGTAGGAGTCAGATGATCTCTTGCAGAAAGTGCTGTGAGAGTCACCTGTCATGAGCCCTTGCTTTCACTCCTGCACAGTTTCAGCCAGATCAAGGACTGCAGACAGGAAGCAGGGCTCCTGAAGTTTTGACCCTCCTAGCTCTTTCTTTGTCTCAGGTTTTTAATTCTTTCATCACCTGCGGTCTCTCAGATCTACGTTCTCTTTGTTCACTACCCAAAACTCTCTTTCTCACCATCCCACATCACCTCATTTTGTAGCTTCTGTTTTGCCGTGGCCTGGGGTACAGGCGGGCAATGAGGTAGGGAAGAGTTTCTCTCAAAGAATCACTCATTCCTGAGAGCAAAGGGTATTTGCAGAAGTCTGAATGAGTGAATCATGAACCCTGGAATGTTCTGCATCTGCAGTATTGGTTAACATTTTTGGGGGCAAATAGTGAACGATGAAAGCTTATAAAAACCAACTCTAAAAGAATGTTGTGCTTTCATAATTATTGCTTGTCAAAACTGCATTTAATAAATACAGCTCATGACAGGATTTTATTCTTTGCCATACAGTTAATAATTAATCCTCTAAACTTACTGTCTATTGCTAATAAACACATACCAAGCTTATTACTGTCTTTAGATTCTTGTTCAATATGTCAATTTGTTTTCTTATTATTTTGTTCCTATTTTCTCAAATTTTTGGAAATTAAAATTAATATTATTGCATACTGTTCCATAATGCTTCTAAAAACTATTTTTTCCCTAATGTGTGTCTACTAATAGAAGTTTTGAATAGTATAATAATATCATAATCATCTCTTTATCTTTTATTTGGCTATTTAGATTATGCCCTTAGGTTAAGAACTGTATCTTTTGTACCTCAACACAGTGCCAACCACATTGGTACCTTTTATAACTAAATAACAACCTAAGTAATAGCATATATGGAATCTTATTAACCTTATCTCTGAACTTACACTTCTAAGGAAATGATTAAGCATACATACTAGACTATGTGGGAGTCAAAAGTCTGGAGAAAATATAACAGGACCATTATATAAGATACTTAACTAAACATATTCAGCTAAAATGAAACAGAATTCTAGAAATAGCTTATAGTGGATGCCACCAGTAAGCTAGACCAGATGGATGGCATGTAAGGTTGTGTCCTGTGTTAGAGATTGTGTGGTAAATGTAGATGGACTGGTCACCCATTCCATCACCTAATGTTGAAGTGTGGAGGAAGTTCTTTGCATCTAATCTATGTTTTCTTTGATGTAGCTTAAGTCTGTTTCTTCTTGGACTACTTGCCTGGGAGGTAACAACAATTGATTCTGAGCCCCTCAGAATTGGGGGTCTTCTAAGAATCCGTTAGAATTGGCCAGAGGACTCTTACAAAGTCAAGTTTAGGCTCTTTTTTTCTAAGCTAAACACCCTTGTCATTCATCATTTCTGGTGGGCTTGTTTGCCACATGTGTGACTATGGTTGTACAATGCACTATGTGATATAATCTTTGTGTAGGCGGTACATGGATAACGGCCATGTTGCCCATATTTTCTGTCACCTGCAATGTACTGACTTAATAAGATTTTACACTCTGGCTTTTTAATTTCCCTATTTTCAGAAAGCCACAGTAGGTGATGTTAAAGAACTGAAACAATGGTGGTGATGGAACTGAAATAGATATGTTAAAGAGGGATAGTTTCTTTTTTACAGTGGAAGCTGATGCATATTTTTAGTACATCTGGTTGGTTACCAGCTCACAAGTTTTATGTTTACTTTTACAGCTGTCTTGTCCAATAAGAGAGTCATTAGCATTATGGCTATTTAAGTTTGAATTAATAATATTAAACAAAATAAAAACTACAGTTCTTCATTCATGGTAGCTACATTGTATGTACTCAGCAGCTACATGCAGCTAATGGCTACCATATTGGATGGTGTGGTTTGAAACATTTCCAACATCACGGAAAGTTCTCATGGACCGTGGTTCTAGGTTTGAGCAACACTGACCTCCTACCTTCATGCTTGTAGTGACACAGAAAAGTTCCTTTTGAAAATCTCATCAGTTTAAGACCATATACTTAGGTTGTTGAGTGCATGTTAAAAGAATATTGGAGCTGGGGAAATAATTTCTACCCCACACACATATTCTCAACAGCAGAACAAGACTTAACACAAGAGGGATTTAGGGAGCCTCTTTCTGGTCTCAGAAAATAATCATCTTTACCCACGTGGTTGTTTATCCATATGATATTTCTCTTACTATGAATTAGGAAAAGCCATTGAGTTTTTACTTTTCTTGCCTTATATTTAAATCATTTATTTTGTGATAAAGTAATTCCTCAAATTTTATTAGAGAACATTTCCAACATCTTTATAAGGGAGTTTGCTGTTATTCATAATTCAATTGAACCAAGTTGCAGGTTCTAATATTCATTTCTACAATTTAAAACTCTTTCCCGTTTCTTCATAATCCTTTAAATGCATCAAATAGTGGAATTTTGTGGATTCTATGGTAGAATTACATTAACAGAGAATGTTAATACTGTATTTGCTTTAGTGTTCTTATATACATGTATTAATTTCAATGTTCTGCTGTAAATGAAAGAGTTAAAATTGTTTATAGATCCTTTCCTTTTTCTCATATTAGGTAACATGGCCCCTCCCTGGTATCCATTAGCAGCCTCTGTACTAATCATGATACTAAGATGAAGATTTCATTTTGATAATTAGAAGGAAAAATGTAAGCAATTGCTTGTCAAGTGAAACATTTTGCTTTCTTGTTCCATCTTGGCCTCTAATGATCATCCCTGAATAATTAGTAGATTATTTAGACCTAATCACATTCCTGTTATTAGAAAGGTAAAAAAGCCTACTCATGATTAACTTATTTTTATTAAAGATAATATTTATGAGGGAGGAATTGTGAAGGGAAGGGATTTTTGATGTGTCTTTAAGCCTCAAGATTTTGACATTTAAAATCAAGATGAAAATACAGCTGCATTAATTTGACTCTTATTCGTCTCCATCTCTCTGCCTAGCTTGTCCAGAGGTCTGTTTCCTTTCTTGTTCACTCAGGCTGATGAGCCCATTGGGACAAACATTAGGGGTTTATTTAAATACTTTAACATTTTTCTCTGCAAACTGTGGTTCTTCTTCAGATCCTCCGCTACTTGGGAGAACTGTTTATATCTGGCCAAAACATCACTGCCTCCGGGAATCCAACGGGGTGAAAAGATGAAATGGCCAAGGGCAGCAGCCTTGTGCATTACATTATCACCTGTCACTATGTCTTACATTCTCTGCAAGAACAAGATGGCCCTCCCCGCTCAGGCCAAGACCTTGAGCACCGGCCAGATGCCCAGCAGCTTGTTTGACCTCATTAAAATTGAACGATCATGTTAATGTTTGAGTCTGAGGCCAAACCTCTTAGAGCTGTTTAAAATTTCTGAGGATATTATTATAGGAGATTTGGTTTGTGATCTTTCCTTAGTATTTTCTAGCAGGTCAGTCTAAATGGAAATAGACCAAGAGGGAATTAGATCTGGAAATTAGGCTTAAAAGCAAAACATGTGCTATAAAAAACACAGCCAACACATGGCTACTTATCTTTACTTATTTATTTATTTATTTTTTGCTTCCAAACAATTCATGTTGTAAAAACCTGGAAAACACAGTCGAAACTCCATAGGTGACCACCCTCCCTACACTAACCACTTCCTTAAGTTGACCTAATTTTTATAGATGTGACATGTACCACATGTACTCAATGGAAGTTCTTCAAGTTAAGTTTGTTACAATCCTTTAGGTGGTCAATTTACAAAGGTTCTGCTATATGATACTTAAAATTATAGTTAGATGAAAACTTACAGAGAAAACTTAAGACTACAAGAGTATTGCATTGGCTGGCCAGAGAGGCAAATAATTACAAATGGTGCTTATTTTCAGAGAAAATTTAAAGAAAAAACTTTTACAGAATCAGGGGTCCTGACAGCATCTACCTCATACTATACTAACTCACAGTCCTGACCTCTGCTTCCATGCCTATCCTGCTAAAGATCAAAACAGTGAATTTAGACCACATAGGAAGTATAGCACAGGACAACAGTGCAATTTCTAGTGGCTTTGTCTGGCTCAGGTGGGATTGGTAGCTGATCAGATTTGGAGGCTGCAGATTTTCTTCAATATACCTCCACCTATGAGGGATACATTTTTTACTTTCGGTTTAATTATTTACTGCCAAAGGGTGTGTTCCCACCATTACTTGGGCTCTGTGAACTTCCCTGCACAGTGGTTCTGTCAAGTTGCTGCAAATGCCTCCACTAATTGGTGTCTTGCCCTGTTGTCCTCATGCTGAGTTCAGCATGAAGCTAGTCTCTCTCAAAGAACAGGCTGAGTGTGATGAAAGCCTTGCAACACCACACAGTACAGATGTGCAGTGCCTGAGTGTGTTTGTTCAATTAGCACAGACACTTTTCAAACGCAGATAACACAGGTGATCACATTTCATTGTTATTTCAGCTTTCACAGAATGATGTTTTCTGTACTTGGGCTCTTGCCGATTCTGGTACTAATCACTCCTTCTTAAAACGACCATCAGCCATAGAGGTAGTCAGACAAAAAACGAATCCCCACCTTTCACTGCCTGCTGGCTTCTTAAGCTCATAATGGGGTCCTTTCGGGCACAACCTTCCTCATGTCACTTTATATCTGTACCCAGTCTTCTTGTCTATAATATTATGAATTGGGATTTAAATTGAATAACGTCCTTTCCATGTCTAAAAGTATAGGATTATATGACATAACTGGGTCATAGAACGGAAGTAAGGATTTAAAGAAGCAGGTTGTAAGCTTTGCTACTTTGATTCATGGAGATTTTATCACCACGACTCCATTTTCTTTAGTCATTCTCTTTTACAAAGACTGAAAGTGGGAATAAGAGGGTGACAATATCAGCATTCACCTTACCTTAGCAAAATTATAACAACTTACATTTGCACAATAACACTTAACCTTTTTCCAGGTATATTACATTTGTTTAGCACCTTTACATACACGATACGAGTTGAACTTCACAGCCACCTATGGCTGAATAGAGCAGCTATTGTCCAGCGTCTCAGAAAGGTCCAGTAGGAGAGATCAGTGGTTAAAGGCTGAGCCAGCGTGAGGCCATTTCTTTTGTTACTCGCACAATGACTGTTCCGTGGCATGACCCTACCTCCATGCTTTATTGACTGCTAATAACCCTTCTAATACTTCTTCCAACTTAAAAAGTAGAACTTTGTAATATATAAGATGTACACTTGCTGTTAGCTTACTCTGAAACCGTATTTGGTTGGTTTTTCAATGTATTT
Source organism: Perodicticus potto (assembly GCA_963574655.1). Classification (NCBI taxonomy): domain Eukaryota; kingdom Metazoa; phylum Chordata; class Mammalia; order Primates; family Lorisidae; genus Perodicticus; species Perodicticus potto. The sequence goes on from CAUYRH010111808.1 coordinate 16,968, forward strand.
GGCATCAAGTTGGGTTTTGAAAATGAGATTGTGAGACGCACGCTCCCGGCACCCCGCGCTCCTGACCCCGCGCTGCCAAGCTCCCTGCGGACTCCGCGGAGGGTGGGCGCCGCCTTGGGCTCTGACGGCCGGCGGGGGTCCCTGGAGTGCCGCCCGGCGCCGCCTGCCGCCGCGGCCCGTGGTCAGCCGGGCGGGCCGGCATTAAGCTGAAAAGAAGATGTCCCTGTATGATGACCTGGGAGTGGAGACCAGTGACTCAAAAACTGAAGGCTGGGCCAAAAACTTCAAACTGCTCAGTCTCAGCTGCAGGTGAAGAAGGCAGCCCTCACCCGGGCCAAGAGCCAAAGGACAAGGCAAAGTACGTTCTTGCCCCAGTCATTGACCTAAAGCGAGGAGGCTCCTCAGATG
>CAUYRH010111810.1:0-11083 GCA_963574655.1 Perodicticus potto
CCCACAGCCGCCAACAGGATCAGACTGAAAGAACAGACGCAACCACTTGCCCAGTCTCTGTCGCTTTTGCCTTCCTCAGGGTGTCCAGAAGCCTCATGCTGTCTCCCTGTGTCCCCAAGGGGAAGTTCCTGGGTAGATCCCACCTGCCAGAGATGCCTGAAGTCCTCTCTCCCCAGTCTCACTGTGCCCAGCCGCAAGGAAGCTGTTACTCCAAAAAGTCAAATTTTTAAGAAAGATTCACAGAAGATTTTAGCAAAAAGTACAGAGTATTCCCATATACCCCATTACCTCCATACACCCATGACTTCCCCCACTATGGATCTTCAGCACTGCAATGGTACATTTGCTACAATTGGTGAGCCTGCATTAAAATATCATTATTACCTGAAGTCCATAGTTTATAAAGGGATGATTTTTAGTTTTACATATTTTATGGGTTTGGACAAATATATAATGATGTGTATCCCCCATACAGAAGAGTGTCACTACCCTAGAAATTCTTTGTACTCTACCTATTCATTTCTCCCTCCCCCTTAACCCTTGGTGACCTTGAGAGAAATTTTATATTGTCATATCTTAAATCTCAGAGATTCTTTCCTTACCCATGTCCAGTCTACTAATGGGTCCATCAAAGGCATTCTTCAATTCTGTTAAGGTATATTTGAACTCCAGCATTTCTTTTTTGGTTTTTTCTTAAAATTATCATCTTTCTGCTTACATTACCCATTTGTTCATGCATGTTTTCTAATTTTTCCATTAAATCACTTAGTATATCAGTCATAGCTGTTTTAAAGTCCTGGTCTGAGAAGGCCAACATTTCTGTTAACTCCCACTCTGGGTGTGAATTCAATCTGCCCATTCAATCTCTTCAAATTCTTTTTGTCTTTTAGTATGCCTTGTAATTTTTTGTTGAAAGATGGTGTCTTAGTCTGTTTAGTGTCACTGTACCAGAATACCTGAGACTGGATAGTTTATAAAGAAAAGAGGTTTATTTGGCACACAGTTCTCATGAAAGTTCAAGATTGGGGGTTTGCATCTGGTGGGGAACTTATGCTGGTTCAACTCACACTGGGAAGCAGAAGGGGAACTGGTGTGTTCAAAGAGATCACATGGCAAGAAAGGAAGCTGATGGGGGAGCACTGGGAGGTGCCAGACTCTCAACTCTTGCAGGAACTAATAGAGGGAGACCTCACTTGCCCCCAAGAGAGGATATTTATATATTTATAAGAGATTCTCTCCCCATGGTCCAAACACTTCCCACCATGCCCTACCTCCCAACATTGCAACATTGGGGATCCAGTTTATATTGAAGTTTAGTGGGAACAAATTTCCAAACCATAGCAGGTGGACATGATGCACAAGTTAAAAAGAATTATGGTGACTAAATCTTTAGTAACATAGTGGGGGGAGGGGAAGCATTCTATAGTTCTGTGACTAGATCTCAGTGAGCTGTGCCCTAGACTGTAATCATACACATAGTCTCTCCAGGATAATCTGTAGAGTAACATGCTTACAGTAACATGTAGAGAATTGTACATCATGCTTAGTATAACAGTCACCAATCTCAGAACTCATCCGAGGAACTGCTGAGAACAAGACATTCTCCTGGCAAGCCTGGAAATCTCTTATCACTTGGAGGCAAGCTGCCAATTAACTCAGTAATCCTGGAGGAGCAAAGATTGGTCCTGTGGTAGTAAGGCTGGAAAAAATTAAGCATTAATGGCAGTTTCTCCACTAATCCTTCAAGGAACTGCCATAAAATGCAACATTAAGCATTTTATGGTAGTTCCTTGAAGGATTAGTGGAGAAAATTGCACATAGTCTTTTTGGAGTTAAGCACATTTCCTTAAGCACATACATACCCTCTTGCCACCTTCGGAGATCATTTCCTCACATACCCTCTTGCCACCTTTGCAGATCATTTCCTTGAGCACATCCTCTATTGCCACCCTTTGTTTTACCCCTCAATAAAAACCACTGCAAAAATTGTTCATGGCTCTCCTGCACCTTTGGCGAGCCTTGCCTGTTGCAGCTCATAGTGTTAATCCATGTTCTGACTGATTCTTTCATGTGGCTGTGACAATAATCTGATTTCATACATGCAGCCTCAGAGGTCCAAAAACAAATAATTACAGAAATAGGAAATGGAGACTCCCAGTCTCTTAAGAACTGGGTGGGAAAATAGTACAATATGACTTCTTCCGTATTCTACTAGATGATCACGGAGCCAGCCTGGATGTGAGGAAGTGAACATGGGCTCCATCTGTAGTGGGAGGAGTAATGAAGAATGTGCAGTCATCTGATCTGCCACAATATATAGTATAGATTTCATTGTTGTTAGGGAATTAAGCTCTTAGGACAGAGTATTTTGGCCTGCATAGATGCATTACTTATACTAACTTGACATTTCAGTTTCTTTGTCAGAAAAATGGTATAAAAATTTACTACATATTATAATGCTATCTCTCTGCTTCTCAATCTTGAATTATATTACGAAAATACCTTGAAAGGCATCAGACTCCAGGAGAGGGAGAAAAGGGAAGAAAACCAATTTGCCATATAAATAAATGTATCAAGAGTCCATTGTGTTCTTCCTACCAGGCTAATTGCTTTATGTGTGTTTCCTCATTAATCCTCACAATAACTCTGAAAGGTACCAATTGTTTCCATCTTTTTTAAGTGAGAAAACTATAAAGGCTCTGAGAAGTTAAAGTGAGTCTAACATCACACAAATAGGAAAGCTAGCGGCATGATTGTTCCAACCAGAAATATTATCCTGACCTCAGGTTCTCTTTGGGCAACAGTTGCTTCCTTCTAAGACTTACGTTCCTCTGCTGCACACAATAAAGGATTTCATATCACCTCTATAAGCCAAAGGCCAATTGTCTGAGTTGGTAAGGGTAGATACTGTAATAAAACCAACGACAATTTTCTCTGCTATTTCAGTACATCATAACTTTTTCAAGTCTGCAAGTTTATCTTGATGATTATTTTTATCTTACATTAATGATTCCTAATATTTCAGGAATTTCAATATTCGATTATTTCATAGGCAAGGCAGCCTGGGAGAAGACAGATTTTCACAAAGTTTGGAAAGTCAATTTCTTCTGATATGTAGATGAAAAGTGATTATTTTGCCAGCCATCTATGACAAGTAATGCTGTTTTAAAATTTTTAGTGATATAAATATTGCCTTAAAATAAATATGAATGAAAACATGAGTTGACTTAAAACATATAAATGAGAGTAAGATAGTGGATGCATATGGTACAAATTGGGAATCTTAAAATCCTGACATCTGGGGAATACTGGAGCAACGGATACAGACATCTCCTAGATGTTGAGAGCCCAGGTAAATATAAAGATCTGGAGATTGGAGATAGAGAGATATAGTTACAGAAACGTTTTGTGTACAGAGAGTCATAGTGCTGACAGCTACTGTGTGACTTTGAACAATTCACATAACCTCCATTATGAACATCAGCCTTCTCATGAAAATTTATTCTAAACTTTCTTTTCTTACTCTAAGATTTTCTGACATTGCATCCCTTCTTCCAAGAAACAAACCATCCTCCCCAACTTTCCTTTATCAGGAATGAAAACACAAGTTTGGATTATGTTTTATATGTGTCTGAAAGAAGAAGAGAAGACAAGATTTTTTTACCTCAGCATCTTTTCCTAAGAAAACTACTTTTAATAACTTCTGGGGATGGGCTGGCATCTGCACTTTAGTTTTCTTCACTGACTTTCAAATACATTTTTGTCAGCATCATTAATTCTTCATCATAATTATATCTTCAGCCAACATAACACATGAACTCTATTATTATCTTTTGTTATTATTCATTGGAATACTTCATCAAAGACTGCCTCAGTCCTCCATAATTACACTGCCAGTAAAATCGTGTATGTTGTATTCAGGAAAATGCACAAAGTTCACAAGAAAGCATTTTGAACACAGAGACATTTCCTGCTGAAGCCAGGCTGACAGTGGTGTGCCTGTTGAACCATAAAGTAGAATCGCTCACCAGTCAATGACCTTAGAGTTGATACTTTCCAAAATGAACAGTCCTTGAGTTTTTGAAAGCTTTACCTCAACTCATCCCTCAACAATTGAGGGTCCCCTTAAAAAAGGTTGGGATGGGGTAGATGGGAGACAAAAGACTGGAAGAAAGAAACTCCACCACATGCAGGCTTGGGATGGTGTCCTGGGCATGGCAGTAGTCTTAAAGACTATACCTGCCTTCCCATCTTGATATTCAGGGACAGTACAATGGTGAGCTCTAGAGTTTTAAAGAGCTCTTTCTTAGATGAAGACACTGGACCAGAGACGTTAAATGACTAACTCAAAGGTCAATAGGACTTAATTTGCATCATTCCTGTTAGTCTGTTGCTTTCAACCCTTACTCTGAGTTTTGAGCAGGAATGGGCCTGGAAAGATTTACATCTAATTTTGTCTACCTGTCTTCTCTCAGCCTTCCTGGAACACACCAATATGGCATGGGTAACAGCCAGGTCTAGAGTTTTCCTGATGCTTGAAGTCTATTCACTCATGTTTCCACCTCTTTTTGCCTGGAGAGTTCTTAGAGTAGCAATTGTGCCTCATGCTCAGAATGACTTTGGATATGAATATGGGGTCAGTCTGAGCACTGGCTCTAATGTCTATAGCAGAGCTGTCCCAGGCAACATAGGATGGCTGACATCCTCTGAGTGCAACAGCCCTAACATCTCTCTTTGGATGGCAAACTGGCCCCACCATTCCAGATACTATGTCAGAAAGGGGGTGCTTAGGAAAGGCTAGAAATGTTCTGATAATAACTGTAGCCAGATTTGTCTCTTCACCTGGCAACTGTGGAATGAAATTTTACCAATGCATCTCCTTGTGTTTAAATGACCACCAAATGGGATTGTTACTTATGATTTTGGAAAACTTGTGGGTTACACATGAAAGAATAAATAAATCAACTGCCAATATGAAGATCTTAGCCCTTGGTAACTGAGTAGGGATCCAATTTACTTGCTTATTGGGTGCAGCTCCCAAGCATGTCCATTTCCTAATTCCCCAAATCTTTGAATGATACCTCACATGATAAAGGGAATTTGCAATAAGTGCAGGATCTTGAGATGATCCCAGATTATCTGGGTGGGCCAGTGTAACCACAAGATCCATTTAAGAGGAATCTGGGAAAAGTTGGAGACAGAAGAAAGGGTGATATACTGACATTAGCAGAGATTGAAATGATAAACTTGGAAGGTGGAGGAGGGGGGCCATAGGTCAAGGAAAACAGCCCCTAGAAGCTGAAAAAGGCAAGGAAATGGATTCTCCCCATAGAGCCTTCATTTAAAACAGAACCCTGGATAATACCTTCACTTTAGCACCATGGATTTTGGAATTCTGATCTCTAGAACTGGGAGACAATAAATTTATTCTGTTTTAAGCTACCAAATTTGTAGTCACTGCTACAGCAGCAATAGAAAAGCAAAGAGACTGAACTCCTGCAAGGACTTATTGAAAGCTGTTTGAGACTTGACCTCCCTGCCCTAGTAGCAGGAGCTTGGGCAAGCTGGTGAAGCTGCCCAGAGAAAAATGCGGAGCTATCCTTTTCATCCTGCAGGCTGTCAAATGAAGCATCATCAATGAAACTGCATTGTGAAATTATAAAATTCTGTGCAACTGTGAGGCTGTCTGACCGAGGCAGCAAAGCACTATTATCCCCTTCTTCTCCCCTTTCCCAGAGGACAGAAGGAATTTGGTGGCTTCATTTAAGAGAGAAAAACTATAAATTGTCAGCTCCCGAACCCATTCACTTATGGGATACAATCCCTGGTTGTTGGGTGATGATCCCTCCTAAATATTTCCCTATCCCATATTTCTCTAAGAGTCTCTACGACTGAAGTTTGTTTATATCATGAATAATAGCTGGGTATTCACTTATTTATTGACTTATTACCCATTCATGCATTTAGTCATGTCATCAAGAAGTGTTTATTGAGGGCCTAATAGACAGCAGCACCATGGTGAGTGTTAGGTATATGCCAATGAACTAGAGATGATCACTGTCCTCAAGGAGCTTACAGTCTTTTGGGGGAGGCAGTCACAAGACAGTTTCCATGTCAAGAAGTGTTACAGAGTGACACAACATAGAGGAAGGTACATGGCTTCTAGGGTAGAGAAGACTGGTTTTATTCAGGAAAACTCTCGATGTGGTTGAGGAGAGATCAGGCCATTGATATCCCCCACTTATAACTCATATACCCTGTGGTCTTTAATAAAGCCAAGAAAAGTTCTTCACACAGAGATAGCTGAGTATGAGAGAGACGGGCTGGCAGAAAATCCCGTACACAGCAGGAACCTGGAGGGCAATTTTGTCACATACAGAGTCAGTGTTTAAATTTTTTACAATGATCTTTTTTACCAAGGCAACTACCTACTGAAACTATAGCTTTCTTAGAACTGATACTCAAAATATCCTTTAAAAAAGCTGGCCTATAAAAAAAAAAAAGCTGGGCTATTTTAGTCTTAGGAGAAAGGCACGTTCACTTGGACCAATGGGCTAAATTTGTCCTCCTTCATTTTGGCAGCCAAGGTTTCAGGGCACTCTTGAAGTTTTCTCTTTTTCCAGCCTTTCCCTACTCCCTTCACTTTCAAACTAGTTTAAGCTAAGTATGAATGTATTGACTCAGAAATAGAGAAGGGCACAGGTAGAGTTTGTCCCAGACACATAGAAACAGGTCTAGAATGCTGGCGATGTTGCTTTTCTTCCCACCCCACCCCATTTCTCATCTCTGCTTTTCTTTGCTGTGGCTTCATTCCTTTCTGCTATAGATAAGCTTGGTTTTTGCAGGGATGAATGCTACCATAGTGTGTTTCTGCCCAAGGATCTAACCAGAAAAGGAAATTCTCTCATCAGTTCCATTTTAAATTCCAAGGGAAGGATTATGATTGGCACAACTTGTGGCATGTGCTCATTTCTAGACCAATCACTGTCATCAAGGGAGTGTAGTACTACAATTGCCTAAGCCTGCATGACATACTCTTTACCTTCATCAGAGTCCCATGTTGGTTAAGAAAAGAAGCATCCCCCAAAGATACGGCAGGTGGGTGTGGTGAGGTGGTATTGTTATTAGAAGAAGGAGGAAGTTGGTCATAAGTAGGCAAAATGAACAGATATGCTCTAATCCCTTTCCATTAACATTCTCCATCCTATTTCATCATGCCTGATATGCTTTTATTAAGAGACAGAGACCTGAAAGATTAGAAATAAGGTTTAAAATACATATTTTCAAATGGCAATACATATGAGTATTAAAAGTTTACTACAAACTTAGGAAAGGATGAATTTTTCTACAGCATGGAAAGAAGGAGTTACCAAGGCCAATTTTAAACCTGTTTCATAGGTCAAGGCAATCATTTCAGTGAACATGCATTTGCTGGCCAGCCAGCATTAGTCTCTGCTTCTGAAAGTCAGCAGGTCAGCAATGACCTCCTGTAAATACATCAGGGACTGCAAACCAATCAACAAGAGTCTCCTCTGAGTAACCATGTTTCTGCAGGTGATATCAACTGCCTACACCTCTAAAAGTTGGCTGATCTTTAAACTCCATGTTGCCCCCCAAACCAAATTAGTGACTGCGTCTAGTTGGTTTCACTGTCCCTTACTGCAGTGAACCAAAAGCTCAGTGTTTTTTCTTTCTAGCTTCATGTGATAACATATTAGAATTCCATTTTTATTTGTAGTGTTTTGAGTGCAGATCTTTGTGCAATATTTTAAAAAGTTGCTCTAAGTATTGCATACATAATTTACTAAGGTATACTAGTCTTGACCTTTTGCCAGTTTAAGTGAAATATAGAAACCTTACCTTCATGTCCCTTCATGTCCCTTTGCCTTCTGTCATCAGTAATGTTAAATATTTCCTATACATACATTGAGAACCACATTAGACAGCATTAACATTTTTGCTTCAGCCACCCAACATAACTTAGCAAAGTCAAGAGAAGGAAATTCTACTTGTCATATTTTTCCTATTATTGAGTTCTTTCTTACTTTCTGATGCCCCGTGACTCTTTAATAATTTATTTACAGAATGTCTTAGTTTTCTTTTATCTGAGAATATCTTGATTTTCCCCTTCATTTTTGAAGGATGTTTTTGTAAGACATAGAATTCTAGGTTGATACTCCTTTTCTTTCAGCACCTGAAAAGTGTTTTGTCCATTTTTTTCTGGCCTCCATGGTTTCTGTTCTAATTGTTTTCTTCCCTTGTTGATAATGCATTGTTTCTCTCCAGCCTTTTTAAGATTTTTCCTTTGTCTTTAGTTTTGACAAGTTTGGCTATAATGTGTTTTGGTGTGGATGTCTCTGAGTTTATCCTGTTTGGGATTCGCTCTTTTTCTTGAATCTGATATTGTGATTCTTTTACCCAATTTGGGAATCTTAATTCTTTCAATATTTTTCAGCCCCCACTTTCTTTTTCTCTTTTTCTGGGACTTGTTATAGTCTTACATGTCTCTGAGGTTCTATTCATTTTTTCAATCTATTTTTTTCTCCATTGTTCTAATTAAGGTATCTTCAAGTTAATTGATTCTTTCCTCTGTTTTTCATATTCTTCTGTCAGGCCCATGTAGTGAGGTTTTTATTTTGATTTTTATAATTTTTTCATTGAAAAAAATCTCCTCCTTCTTTTCTTCCTCTTCCTTCTTCTTCTCTGACAGGGCTTCTCTTTGTAACTCTGGCTGAAATGGAGTGGCATGGCTGTAGCCTTGAACTCCTGGGCTCAAGTGATCCTCTTGCGTTAGCCTTCCAAGTAGCTGGGACTATAGGTGCAGGCCACCATGCCTGGAAAATTAAAAGAAATTTATTTTTTGTTGTGAATACAAGATCTTGCTATGTTGCCCAGGCTGGTCTTGAACTCCTGGCCTCAATTTATTCTCCCACCTTGGCTCCCCAAAGCTCTGGGACTACAGGTGTGAACCACCATGCCTGGCCCTGCATTTTGTTCTTCTTTATATCTTCTAATATTTCTGAAACTTCCTATGTTTTCATTTGTCTAAAGTGTTTTCGTAATTGCTTGTTGAAGCATTTTTGTGATGGCTGATTTATAACCCTTATCAGACAATTCCAATATCTATTTCATCTTGTGGTTGGCATCTGTCAGTTATCTGTTTTCATTTAATTTGGTATCTTCCTAGTTCTTGACATGAATTGAAACTTGGACATTCTGGGTTTTATGTTAAAGAGTCTGAATCTTATTTAAATCTTTGTGTTTGAGCTGGCTTCCACTGACCTGATAGTGCCACTTCTTTACTGCCAGGGATTGCCTCCAGACACTTCCTCACTTGTCCCCTGAGGAAAAATAGTCTTTACTAGTTGAGAACTACTGGCTAGTTGATCCTAGTCAACCCTTAGATTCCTCAGTAAAATACATGATGGGTTATTGTTCTAAATCATTATTTGAGCAAGATTCATTGTACAGCAAAAGATAATCAGAGGGACCTGATGGAAGCATCCAAGACACATCACGAATTTAGGATTCAGAGTATCTTCACCTCCATCACAAGTTTATCTGATCAACAGACTTCAATGAATAGTCTGCTACTACCATCTCTCGGGATTTTTGGTGAGCTATTTTCTATACACGGTAACTAGATATGTATTTGCTTATCATTTATAGAAGGACAAGACATAAAAACATACATATGCCATAGACAAATTTACCTTATGTCTAAAATATACACATTCAGAACAGGCAAATAATTATTTTAAGAAGAAAAATAATTACTTTCTGATTTCATTTGTTTCTAGTCTTTCTCAAAGCTGAGAGGTATTCTTGTAAACTCATTGTGAACATCAATTGTGAGTATTAAGTAATTTCGGGGCCCTAAATCCTAAGGGAGGTTTACAACATTCATTCTTTTTTTTTTTTTTTGAGACAGAGTCTCACTTTGTTGACCTTGGTAAAGTGCCATGGTGTCATAAGCTCACAGTAGCCTCGAACTCTTGGGCTCAAGTGATTCTCTTGCCTCAGCCTCCCAAGTAGCTGGGACTACAGTTGCCAGCCCCAACATCTGGCTATTTTTAGAGTCGAGATCTCTCTCTGGCTCAGGCTGTCTCGAACCTCTGAGCTCAGGCAATCTGTCTGCCTCGGCCAGAATGCTAGGATTACAGTGTGAGTCACTGCGCCCAGCACAACATTCATTCTTTTTTTTTTTTAATTTTTTTTTATTTTTATTAAATCATAATTGTGTACATTGGTGCAATCATGGGGCACAATGTGCTGACTTCATATACAATCTGAAATATTTTCATTGAACTATTTAACATAGCCTTCATGGCCTTTTAATCACTATACGAAGACATTTATATTCTACATTTAGTAATTTTCACTTGTACCCTTCTAAGATGCACCGTAAGTGTGATCCCACCAATCACCCTCCCACCACCCCACCTCCCCCCTCCCCACCCCAGTTTTAGCCCAACATTCATTCTTAAAAGAAGAACATTTAACAGGCTATCAACAATAGTTTTCACTTTTTTTTTTAACAAGTTGCAGAAAACTTCTTCTTATGGCCAAGGACTTCATACTGAGAAACTCAAAAGGAAGTATTTTATGTCAGAATAAAGCTGATGTAGCCAGCAGTATTTGATGATTAGCAAGATGCCAGGAGAGCACTCAGACGAAGCATCAACCGTGGGATGTAACTCAAATAGTGACCAGCTCTTCAGCATCCCTGTTTCTGGTAAATAACAATTTCATAAGATTATCTTTTAAAGTCCTTCCTGTTTAGCCATTTCTGATCCTATGCTGGGCCTCATAATGATTTTCCTGTTCCACTATGATGTCAGAAGACACACAACATATTTTTTTTATGACTCTCATTCCATGACAAGAGGTTAGTGACCGTGCTGAGTACATTCTTTGGCCCTCAAACACAGTTGATCACTGGCTATAGGAAGAAAGAGCCTGTTCAATTTGAAAAACTGACAATTATTCTAGAATACACAAAATTTATGGGAAGAATGGACATAGCTGATAAGTACTGTGGGTGTTATGGATTTATAGGAAGGTGCTACAAATGGTGGGAAAA
>CAUYRH010111811.1:0-12237 GCA_963574655.1 Perodicticus potto
GTGTCTCCTCAGCAGTTGTCCAGCCTTTTTGGCTATTGGAGCCTCTGGTGGGCGTTGTAGGTCCCCCTCCTTGCCTGTCATCCAGCCCACTGGCTCTTCAGCTGGCTGCCGCAGCACCAACACCACCAAGGAGGAGGTGGCAGGAACCTGCAATTTTTAACGATCTCAAATTTGCCAGGGCTCATGGGTGTGCCTGCACAACTATTTAATTGGGTTTACAGTTTTTTTAATCTTTATTTTTATTTCAAATTAATATATATGCACAAAAGAATAAGTGACATTGTTTGCATTTGTTAAGTAAAGTCCAAGTTGAAGTTGAGCCCTTCACTCAGGAGGTGTGCATACACTCTACATTGTACCTGTTAGGTCAGAGTTGAGTAACCCTCCCTCTTCCTATCTCCACCATTCCTTTCCCCCCCCTCCCCCAACTTTGTGGGTTTTTTTTTTCCTTTGGTGGTGAGTAGTTATTCATCTACTAATTTCATATTAGTACTGAGTACATTGGATGCTTGCTTTTCCATTGTGATACTTAGGAGGATCTTCTCCAAATCCAACCGGGTAAATACAAAAGATGTAAAGCCTCCATCATTTTTTTTTTTTTTTTTTGAGACAGAGTCTCACCTTGTCACCTGGGTAGAGTATCGTGGCTTCACAGCTCACAGCAACCTCAAACTCTTGGGTTTAAGTGATGCTTTTGCCTAAGCCTCCCAAGTAGCTGGGACTACAGGTGCTCCCCACAGCACCCAGCTATTTTTAGAGAAGGGGTGTCTCTCTGACCTGGACTGGTCTCGAACTCATGAGCTCAGGCAATCCACCTGCTTCAGCCTCCCAGAGTGCCAGGATTGAAGACATGAGCCACCAAGCCCAGCCATCCATCTTTCTTTATGGCTGAATAGTATTCCATGATATAAATATTTGTCCATCCGTGAGTTGATGGGCACTTGGGTTGTTTCAACATCTTTGCAATTGTGAATTGAACTGCAATAAACATTCTGGTACAAATGTCCTTATGGTAAAATGATTTTATTTTCTTCTGGATAGAAATCTAGTAATGGGATTGTGGGATCAAGTAAAAGGTCTATTTTCAGCTCTTTGGGGATTCTCTGTACTTGTTTCTAAAAGGGCTGTTCTAGTTTGCAGTCCCACCAACAGTGTATAAGTGTTCCTTTCTCTCTGCATCCATGCCAGCATCTGCAGCTTTGGGACGTTGTGACATGGGCTATTCTCTTTGGGGGTGGGTGATATCTCAAGGAGGTTTGTAAAAATATTGATATGATGGTCTGAATGATTAGGTTACATTGTTTGCATTTGTCAGGTAAGGTCCAAGTTGTAGCTGAGCACTTCACCCAGGGGGTGTGCTGTACACCCTTACACTGTGCCCATTAGGCGAGAGCTTCCCAATCCCCCTCCCCTCCTCTCCTCTCTTCCCTTCCTCCTCCTTCCCCCTCCCACTTAGAGTGTTTTGTAAACTAAGGTCAAAGCTTTGCAGCTTCACATTTCTTTGCTATTCTCCTGGTTATCTCTCTGTCCCTCCATGACACCTAGCTGGCCACCACTCTCACCAAAAACCTTTTTCCAGTTTGTGTTACCATCATCCAGAGACAGTGTATCTTCTGGGCCATCCTGTAGCTTTGTGGTCTAGATTTTGTCATTTAGAAAATAACCTTTCAGACCTACTGGGTTAGAACAGCAACAGCCCTAATCATTGTTTTGTTAGTTAAAATGGTTCCTTTTAAAAATCTACCCCCCACAAAAGCACAATGAAGAAAGTAAGGTCAATGGATTCTCAGGGTAGAAGTCAGGAGACCTACAATGAAGCAGTTATAGTACCTTAGACCCCGCCTACTTCCTGGGCATCAGTTCACACCTGTATAACAAGGTTAGTATACCATTGGATCTTGTATACTAACTGAGGGGCTACATATAAAAATATTATTTATACATATGCATAATACGTTTATATGTAGTATATAGTATATATATACCATTTAATATCCAACACATAAATATGTTTATGACAGATCAGTTTTCTGTGCAAATGGCTGTTAGGTAACATTGCCAAACTAAATTCAGTCACTTCACTAGAGAAACTATTACATAGATTTTCTATTCTTTATCAGTGATTTCGATGAATTTCAGAAACAGAAGGAGGGAAAACAAATACAGACATAGTTACACTAAAAATAATGGAAGGTTGGCTCGGCACCTGTGGCTCAACGGGCTAAGGCACCAGTCACGTACACCTGAGCTGGCAGGTTCGAATCCAGCCCGGGCCCGCCAAACAACAATGACGGCTGCAACCAAAACATGGCCAGGCATTGTGGCAGGCACCTGTAGTCCCACCTACTTGGGAGGCAGAGGCAGGAGACTAGCTTCAGCCCAGGAATTGGAGGTTGCTGTGAGCTGTGATGCCACGGCACTCTATCTAGGGTGATAGCTTGAGGCTCTGTTTCAAAAAAAATAATAATAACAAAATAAATAATGGAAGGCTGTCTGAAGGAAGGGGAGAAAATTACTCAAGCAATGGAAACAGTATTACAATTTTTTCTTTTTTAAACACCATGAGAGTAATGTTGTTTTGCAAGTTCTATGTTCCCCTAGCCATTCCAGACAGATAAAATATAAGGTCTGACAATTAAGTTCAAGAATTCATCCTAGAAAAAATGATACCTACCTCACTGCTGAATATCACTATGGTCACCTTTGAAGTACTCCCCTTGGTATTCTATGCACCAGTGCCAGCACCTAGTCTATACTTCAAAGCAATTTTGGAACTCTTTTTCTGGAAGGACCATCAAAGCTGTTGCTATATTACCTTTGATGTCCTGAATATCATCAAAATGTCTTCCTTTCAATATTTCCTTTATCTTCACGTGAAGAAAAAGTCATTAAGGCCTAGATTGAGTGAATAGGGAGGGTGTTCCAATACAGTTACTTGTTTACTGGCTAAAAACTCCCTCATGGATGGTGCTATGTGAGCTGGTGCATTGTCATGAAGCAAGAACCATGAGCTGTTGACTAAGATTTTCAGTTAACATTTTCCTGTTTCTCTATCAATATTTACTTGGTCTGCTATGCTTCTCACAGTCAACCAATGATTCTGTGGCACATTCAATGAATTTCTGCAGGGTTTTCATTAATTCTGCTCGTTACTGGCCACCCTGACCTCGCTTCATCAGTGAAGCTTTTTCTCCCCTCTGAAAAACTTTTAATCCATTTTTACACTGCTGACTGCTGTTTTCTTCATGGCATTATCCCCACAGACATGGGCTGACATGTTCCTGATTTCACTTCCACTCTTGCTAAGTTTAACAAGAAATTTACAAATGTACTTTACTGTAATTCAATCTGTGATGTTCTCACAACAGCACACAAAACACACTCTACCACACATTGACAAACACAGAGACACTGAAACCTTATCAAGTTGTTTGTACAGTGCTGCCAACACAAGCACACAATGGCAAGTTCACAAACTTAACTGTCCGAGATCATATATCTGCATGTTCTCCCATGGCCACAGAATAGTCTGCATCATTTCCTAGAATTCTGGGCCCTCATTTCCATCTTGTGCTGTGAAACATGGGCCAGCTGGGTTGGTCGTCTCCCTGTCGGGTGCACGGAGTTCTGCACACATTCTGCCTCTGACTATCAGAATCTCCCTGTCTGGAATTAGTAAATGGAACTATTTAAATTCAATTTAAACTAATTAAAATTACATATAAATTTAAATTTTATTCTACATTTCCCTCAATTCAAATACTTTCTAGCCACTTGTGATTAGTGGTTACTACACCAGACAGCACAGATACCAACATTTTATCATCATAGAAACTTCAATCTGATAGTGCTGATCTATACCAGGGGTTGGCAAATATTTTCTATGAAGATCTTGAAAGTAAATTTAGGCATTTTGGGCCACTAGGGGCAACATTGAGGTTCTTATATAAGTATATCAGTAGCAGAAAGAAAACAAATTTCTGTAACTATTTTTCTGATCAATGCAGTGACATTTTGTTTACATGGGCCCCACAGTTAGGGTTCCCTCTTATTAAGTTGATGGCAAGTGCTCATCTGTAAAAGCCATTCTTAGCATGTGAACTAATAAGTAGGCAACAGGCCCGATAAGGCCCATGGACTGTAACTTGTTGATTGCTTTGTTGGATAATTCAAACTATTAGATTTTAGACTCTGAAACTTCTACCCACTGGTTTGGTTTCTCTAATTTGAAGACATAGAGACCAGGGCAACAAATTTGTCTTTTCTGAGCTGAGAATGCATAGGTCCCTACCTGTTCTTTGGGGAAGGTTACACCTAGTACCTGCTAACCTTGCTTCTCCTCCTTCAGAATACAATGCATTTTTGTGCAACTCATAAGTGATGCTACCCATAACTAGCGAACATAAAGTTCCTGCAGACAGACTGCCATGGAATATATCAGAATCACATTTATTCCATCAAAACGGCCCCTCACTGCAATAATCCAAATGCAAACATTAACTTTTATCCCTGCTGTATTTCATCCCTGCTGTATTTTAATTCTGAAATGATCATCCAGTGAATTAGTTACTCTTGGATTTGTAAAAACCACAAATTTGATAAGAATGCCTTTCTTGTCTTTAAGACTCTTATGGAAATACTAAAGAGCACAGGATCAAAATCAGAGAGAGAATTTTCTTTTTTTTCTTTTTTGGTGACCCCAACGTGATTCAATTTTTCTATTGTTTTCTTTTTCTTTTTTTTCTTTTTTGAAGAGAGAGAATTTTAAAGCTAGAGGGGAACTTGGCTTCTGTAAGTCCGTGACCCAAACATACAACAAAAAAATTTCCAAACCCCCAAAGGAGTTCTTGAGCTTCTGAAAAAATCTCTGGGGTTGTGTTTATTTTGATAAAATACAGCCAAAATTTTTAACAGTTCAACTTCGCCAATTCCTGTGGCGCACTTCCTTTGAGCAAAGTCTTTTGATCTCTCAGAGGTGTTTCTGACAAGAGTTGAAAAGTTTATGAAGGATCTCAAGGGAAAGTTACATCCACTCATACACAGGTGCAATGAGAATTTCTTTGGAGTTTGTGGGCAGAGGAATTCCAGATCATGGCCTGTCCATATATATTCCTGGAACATGCCGTTTTAAAGTATTTGAAAATGAACATGGAAGATGGCACTGACCAGAAGGTAGGAGTTTTAACCTAATGCACTTCAGGGACACAGCATTTAAACAGCACTCAGCTCCAGAGTATTTTTCCTGGAGAAACACATTATTTCCTCAATGGCGTGGCACTTCCCAAAATGACACGTCATTTAATGGCATTAATCCGAAGGCAAAGAGAGCATGTTTGGGGGATTTGTCTCTTCCTAAACTTCTAAAACTAGAACAATATCTGCCAACCTGAAATTAAGGGACCTACCAAACTTGGAGAAAATCTTGACAGATTAAAATAGCAGCTGAATTCACAACTGCACAGATGTGGTAACAGCCCAAATGCCCTTCACATGAAAGGATTAATAGGCTGTGTTATATGTATACCATGGAATACCATTCAGCCATTAAAATGATAGAGATTTTGTATCTTTTGTAACAACCTGGATGGATTTGGGGAACGCTTTTCTAAGTGAAGTATCACAAGAATGGAAAAACAAGCATCACATGTGCTCAACACTAATATGAACCTAGTAGATTAACAACTACATTCTCACTCAAGAAAAAACTCAAATTCAAGAAGAAAACGGGGGCAGTTCAGCAAGTTTCCATGCAAAGGGAATCATGCATGGGAATATGGCACACTTCCTAAGTGAAGGAAACAACTACAACTCAGATTTTACCTGACGAATGCAAATGATGTAACCTAATCACGTGCACCTGAAGCGAATAGCATGTTGATGGAGATTAATACTACAGAGAAAAACAAAGCAGGGAAGGGAAATAGAAAGTTCTTTAGAGGGAGAGTGCGTGAGTTTGTGCACTGATGTTCAGTTTGTGATAGAGTGGTCAGGGAAGGCCCGGAGGAGGTTGCAGGTGTGTGAGCTAAGTGTCTATGGGCAGAGCACTCAGGTAAGGGAAAGAGCAGCGGCTTCATGCGGGTGTGTGTCTGAGGAAGAGCAACCTATACAGGGAGGCTAGAGCTACACGTATGTAGGGAGAGCAGCAGGTGGACTTCACCCTTGACCTTGAGTGAGGAGACAGGAGTGCTGGAGGATGAGAGGATGTGAGCAGAAGAGTGACACAGCACACCTCTGAACAGGATTGATGACAGACAGTGGACCAAATACTTTTTTTTTGAGACAGAGTCTCACTGTGTCACCCTCGGTAGAGTGCTATGGTGTCACAGCTCACAGCAACCTCAAACTCTTGGGCTCAAGCAATTCTCTTGCTTGGCTCTGGTACCCCACAATCTCTTCTCTTTCATCAAAGGTTTTTTTTTTTTTTTAAGAAACAGAGTCTCACTTTGTTGCCCTTGGTAGAGTGCTAGTGTCACAGCTCACAGCAATCTCCAACTCCTGGGCTTAGGCGATTCTCCTGCCTCAGCCTCCCGAGTAGCTGGGACCACAAGCACCCACCACAATGCCCGGCTATTTTTTTGTTGCAGTTTGTCCAGAGCTGAGTTTGAACCCACCACCTCTGGTATATGGGGCTGGCACCCTACTCCTTGAGCCACAGGCGCTGCCCTTTTCATTAAAGTTCTTTAAATATTTGAAAGAAAAGGTTATCAAATTCCCATGAGGTTGCTAACATCCTTAATTCCTGAACTTTCATTTCTCTGCTGTGGGTCTCCTGCACCACCCTGGCTGCTCGATTCTACTGCATCGTCACTGTCCCTCTCAATGATCAGGGTAACAACCAGATATTTAATGTAGGCCTGCTTTAATCCTTGGTGGACTTTCTCATTCATTCATTCCCTCATTCAACCAACAGATTCTCATAGAGTACATACTCTGCCATGCTCCATGTTAAGCATAAGGCTATCAGTGGTCAAATGGCCGAGTCCCTGCAACCAGGGAGCTGGACACAACTGCCAATGTGTCTTCCAATCAGCATAAAATAACCAAGGTCAACTCTGGGCTACTATCAGGTTTCTTTGCCTTAGGATGAAATGTATTATTGTCAGACTTTGCTTTCTTATCAGTAAGAAAAAGAGTGAAAGAATGATTTTCGTTACTTTGTTTTAAATTTTGAGAAGTAGTTTTCAGACCCCCATCAATTCCTTTATGAACCCCAAGGAATACATACTCTCCGGTTGGGAACCATTAACAATCACCTACCCATTCTGAGGTGTCTTTGTCTAGTCAGCTAAGAACATGTGTACACTGCTTCATTTTGCTTCTAAGAATCTGAACTCCTCAACCTGATTCAAATCCACTTGTTAAACACTTAACTCTATTCAAATTACTGTGTGGCATTACCAAGTAAAACATATTCCCTGCCCTCCAGAAATGCAGTGAAGGAACCAGGCACACCAACTTTGAAGTAAGGCATATTCTTCTTCCCTGTCATGTGGCATTTTCACAATGGTGCTATGAGAATAAAGAATTGGTGCAACTGATTCTAATTAAGAGCATAGGAAAGGCTTCACATAGGGAAGGGAGGAGGGGATAATGTTTGAGTTAAGACTTTGAGGAGAGAAAGAGCAGGGTGATAACAGAAGAGGAATCAGAGAAAAGCAAGAGAGATAAAGGAAACAGCCTGGCTAAGGATATACTGAAGGCTAGGGCAGTTGGCCTGGAGGTAAACAAGTGGCAGAATGCAGGGGCTTAGGAGTCTTTGCCTCTGTCCACAGGAGAAGTACCTTGAATTACACATCAAGAGGGCTGGATATAACCAGATGACATTGGGGAGCCATGGGAGAAGCAGAGAATGCTGAGGGTTGGAAAAGACCTTAAACATCAGTACTTCTCAACTGGGGACTCAGAGAAGGTGACTCTTTAGTGATCCTGAGCAGATGTCTCTTAGTCATGGCTTTCATCTCAAAGGCTGGACAAACCATCCAAGATAACCACCTGGTTATGAGGTGTGAGGTGAATTGGATATTTTTCTAAAAAGTAATTTGTGAATTGTGGTCCTGTGTGCTGAGCACTGTATCTTTATCCTATTTTGGTCAGTTTCAGTTATTAATTATGCTTCATAAGAGGTGTGTATATAAGATGGTTGGTTGAAATCTGTGTGTTGAGATACATGTGTTCCCGGTGGCATCTATATTGATTTATTATTGTGCAGCTTTGCTCGCAGAGAAGAGTCAAAGTCACATGTCTCTGCTTTCCAGATGACCCTTTCTCACTGTTGCCTCTGATATGATCTTGATGTATCCACGTTCTGAGACATCATCATTTTCACTAACCTCCCAAAACTAAAGGCTGTATTCTTTAGTGGCTTGGAGAAGGAGAGTCCCTGCCTATTCTTGCCCTGCATTCATTCGGCAAATAGTTTCTAAGTATGTGCTGTGTATCAGGGATGCCAGTTGTAGGTACTGGAAATAAAGTGGTGAACTAACCAGGCAATGATCCCTGCCTTTAGAGAGCATTTTCCTGGTGGGGCAAAGAGAGAGGCAGGGAGAAAATGTTTAAAAGCAAATGGCTACATGACCTGTCTCTGGGGATACTGTAGAAGGGCCTCTAGCATTTGGTGGAAAGTTGGACTAAAAACTCTCCAAAGTCCCATCACACCCATGAGTCTAAATACTAAATAGCCAACTTTTTTCTCTTACCCAACATTCCCAAATTTATTAACTGAGAGTTACTACGTGTTTCCTGGTAAATTTCATTAGCTTTCCTCTTAGCAACTTAGAACTTTCAACATAACCATGTTTTGGTGGTTCAAGTAGAACAAAATCACAGTCAATCCCCTAAAAATATTTGTTTGGAATTTTGAGGTAGTCTTCCAGAAGTGTTTTGGAACCACCTTCTTAAACTGTGAAATTCTGTACCTCCAAAGGAATCATCCACTTGGGGATGATATTGGAAACCATCCATCACATCCAGGGGAAAATGGTCCTGTTGTTGGTCAGGAGCTATCTGCACATAAAGGATATTGCCATCATCAATATCCTGTTGTGTAAAAATCAAAGGAGACTTTCCATCTGTACCCAGGCTGCCAAGTTCCAGGATAGATTTTCTGAGGTCTCCATGCATTGGTGGAGTTCTGACGATGAACACTGCCTTTGATGGAATATTATCTTCATACCCAGCCTTGAGTTCATACACACAGCACACAAACACAAAAAGAAAAACATATTAATAAATAAATGTAAGTATCAAGATTGTTGAGGAACCAAATTATTTTTTATTAACGTCCACAATGGCTTACTTTGCAATTAAGCCTGGGTGTGTCCTGGTGCCCAAGCCAATATTTTGAATATCAGCCTGGTCACAATGACAAGTAAAGGTCAACAAGACTTGAATAGCTAGTAATGCATTAACAAGGCATCACTCACACCAGCTAAAAACCCATGATGTAGAAAGTTGAGGTGAAAGAAAGAAACTGGTAACACAAGAAGAAGGAATAAAAGATGGTGGAAGAAGGAGCAGCCGAGTTACTAAAATTGTAAGACCTTAGAGGAAAGATTTTCCTTCCCCATTTAACTAGTTCAGCATTTCCATGCATCTTTAATTTACTGATTCAGCAAAACCCATATCAGAACTGATTGATAGTCACTGAACTACACATGCCCCCTTGTGGTGAAACTTAAACATTACATTCTCCAAGTTCTGTAATTCAGAAAAGCCAGTGAGTCCCTCATTCCTTTATTCAAAACTCATTTTTAGCGAACTGATTCTGATTTGAATTCACTTCTACTTGATGTTATTAGCTACATCTGTCAAACAAGAAAACTTACTTTTGGTCATGAGGGACGATTCAGAATAGCCTGCATTTGTGGCCAATTGTCGTAAGTCACAGCTTACACACCACACACTAGGTATTGGATTACCTAAACCCCTCCAAAGAAAAAATAACCACTCCTAACTCTGATCAACAGAGCTATGCCTGCTGGAATTTTCCAAATAAGATCCCCAAGATACCAGGTGGCTTCTGGTCTCACCCCTAGCTTTCCACTGTCTAGGCCAATTTTATCCATCAATTTAGAAAAATTAAACAAGGTCACATTCAGAACTAAAAAAATAAGCTGTGTAACATAATATTCTCTGCTGTTTTAGGAATCCTTTTTATGTTTGTAAAATTACTTTTAAGTTTTTATACATTGCTTCATGATACCACAAATGTAGCTCAGATCAAATGAAATATTGGCACTGTTGCTATAAATAATGAATAAAAGTAATGATACATTAGATCTCTTAATGTACCATAATATATAATCTCCTCATGTACTAAAATATATACCTCCCTTCCCTCCCAGTTCATTCTTCACTAAACACACACATGCACCTGCGAACACAGCTTCAAAATAAGGCTGATCATGGCTTATATTCCACTTCCAACTGTAAATTGGTAGTATCAAATCATGAAACCTTTAAAATTTTCATCTCAATGGCAGCTATATATATTTTTTAAGTTCTCCTAATACCAGGAGAGAAATTAACACAAAAATAGCTTTCAGGAGCAAATAGATTATTAGCTCATAAGGGTCTAGGAAATGAGGATCCTTGGGCTTTAGGACAACCACCTAACTGGAGCTTCCCACTGCTCAGTTTTACTGGTTTTCCTTCTTCAACCACAAGAGTTTTGGTGTGCAGTGTGATGTTGGTTACCTTCTGAGCACACTTGAACATAGACCCCCACTTCTAACTACATATCTTTAATTTTCACTGTCAAGTGAAACATGTGAAAGTTGCCACTACCATCATGACAATAAGCCATGAATCCTCGTTTCAAGTCATCCTGGGAAAATGAATGGGACCCTGAATTGTTGACCAGGACTCTGCCATGCTTTGGGGCTGCACGATGTGGTATTCAATCTCATGGTCTGTTCTGGCATCTTGGTTTGTAGTGACACTCAGGTTGGCTGCTGTAATGCTGCCATCTTGTCCTCTCTTTATGAGCAACCCTTATCTGGATATAGAGGTCTGACACATTGACCTCAACAAGAGATGGTAGGTAGTGGATGCCATCTGCCAAAAAGAGCATGAAGTGAGCCGAGTCCACACCCCAAGGCCTGAAGAGCATGCACCCTTCCTGTAGGTCCTCTTGCCTGAAATGGTAGAGTTTCTGAGTGGGGTCACCCGCTCACACCAAGTCCCCATTTCGGTGCCCCACTGGGTATAGAGCAATTGCCCATCATCAAAATCTAAGTCAGGGTCACGATAACAGAGATCTGCCAGGGTCAGTAAGCACTGGCCATGCCGCATGACAAGAAAGACCTTGTCCACCACACATACTGGTTTCTCATCATTCTTTAACTCAATAGAGAGAGTGACTTTGATTTCTGCAGACAAATGCTCCAAGTCAAGATCCCTGACCCCTCCTTCTTGAGGACACAATGAAGAATTCATCACACTCAGTCTCCAAGTTATCAAGAACATACATCAGCTGCTCACTAATGATGTCTCGATTTGTGAATGTAGTGACATTGCTATTTTCCAGAGAATCAAAAAAGCTAATCAGTTTCAGCTTTCCATGTTGAGGGACCTTGGTGATTTTATATCGAAAGATTTGAGATTATGCTTAGCGTTCATTTGAAGCCTGACTCACCCTTGTAAATGGGCCCTGCCAAGGAAAAACTGCCAAGCCTGTTTTTAAAGACTTGCTGTAGAGACCGTCTATCAATGAAAGCAATACCCAACTTTGTCTGTTGTGAAGGTCTTCCTGAAATGGAACCAAACCCTGCCTTCTGACTTGTAGGCTTTGGACTTGGATTGAGCCACACTGCCAGCCTCCATGTTTCTTCAGCTTGCAAATGACCTATTGTGATAATTCTCAGCCTCCCTAATGAAAGTTTAACATTGGCGGTGGAGCAAGATGGCAGCCGAGTAACAGCTTCCGTGCGGCTGGGCACGGTGAGACTGGGGAGAGAAGACTTCAGGCATCTCTGGCAGGCGGGATCTACCCAGGAACTTCCCCTTGGGGACACAGGGAGACAGCGTGAGGCTTCTGGACACCCTGAGAAAGGCAAAAGCAGCGGAGACTGGGCAAGTGGTTGTGTCTGTTTGTTCAGTCTGATCCTGTCAGCGGCTGTGGGTGGGGCAACAGTGGGACTGCAGGCTGGAAAGGCCTTGCCTGTGAGCTGTTTGGGTTTCTTTTGGACTTGGCACTCAGTTGAACTGCCTTGGGAGAACTTGGGCAGGAGTGTGGGG